>JAVJIF010033736.1:0-176283 GCA_038442645.1 Agave tequilana | reverse complement strand
TTCTTGTGCTAAGTGGGAAGTTTGACTAAAAATCAAACTTTTAGCCCTGATGAGCCTGAACAAGGACTTATGAGAGCCGAATAGGACAAAACGAGGAGAAAACGTGGCTTTCAAGAGCCGGGAGCAGTGTTACATAGTTTTCATGTACAATTACTACAAATTAACCTTATTTCAAGTTTTAATTGGGAAGTTTAACAAAAGTAAAACTTTCAACCGCGATTGGCCTCAACTAGGACTTATAAAAGCCGAATTAGGGTCAAAACAGGGAGAAAACATGTTTTTCAAGAGTCAGAGTAGAATTACATAGTTTCTATGTACAATAAAACTAATTAACCATATTTAAGTTTTAATTAGGAATTTTGACTAATAGTCAAACTTTCAGCCCGATTAGCTTGAACTAGGTTTATTAAGAGCCGAATTGGCCAAACAGGGAGAAAACATGGTTTTCAAGAACTGGGCATAGTATTACATAGATTCTTTGAACAAATAATACTAATTAACCATATTTCTTTAATTAATTAAGAAGTTTGACTAAAATTCAAACTTTCAGCCCTGATTCGTCTGAATTAGGCCTTATAAGAGCCAAATAAGGCCCAAACAGTAAGAAAATGAGGTTTTCAAGAACGGTAGTAGTATTACATAGTTTTTGTGCATGAATATTACTAATTCACTTTATTTCTTCTGTTAATTTGGAAGTTGAATAATAGTCAAACTATCAGCCTGATTCCCTTGAACTAGGTCTTATAAGAGCCAAATAGGGAGAAAACTTGAGCTCAAGAGCGAGAGTAGTAATACATAGTTTTTATGTACAATTATACTAATTAACCTAATTTATAATCTTAATTGAGAAGTTTAACTAAAAGTCAAACTTTCAGCCCCAGCTGGCCAGAACTAGGACTTATAAGGCTGAATTGGGCCCAAAGGGCGAGAGAAAACGTGATTTTCAAGAGCCAGTAGTTAGAATAACATAGTTTCTATGTATAATTATAAATAATAATCATATTTAAAGTTTTAGTTAGGAAGTATAACCAAGATTCAAACATCCAGCCCTGATTGGCTTGAACTAGGCCTATTACTTGCCGAATTGTGCCCAAACAGGGTGAAAATATGAGTTTCAAGAGCCGAGAGTAGTATTACATAGTTTCTATGTACAAGTACTATAAATTAACCTTATTTCTAGTCATATTTGGGAAGTTTAATCAAAAGTCAAAGTTTCAACTCCGATTGGCTTGAACTAGGCCTATTAAGAGCCGCATTAGGCCTAAACAGTGAGAAACATGATTTTCAAGAGACGAAAGTATTAATTACATAGTTTTTATGAATAAGTAATACTAATTAACCTTATTTCTTCGGTTAATTGGAAAGTTTGACCAATACACAAACTTTCAGCCCTGATTGGCCTAAATTAGGCCTAATAAGAGCCGAATTGGGCCCAAACAGGGTGAAAATGTGAGTTTCAAGAGTCGAGAGCAGTATTACATTGTTCTAAATGTAGTTACTACTAATTAACCTTATTATAGTCTTATTAGGAAATTTGATGAAAAGTCCAACTTCAGCCCCGATTTGTCTAAAACTAGGCCTTATAAGAGCGAATAGGGCCCAAACGGTGAGAAAATGTGATTTTCAAGAGATAGGAGCAGTATTTTATAGTTCCTATGTACAAATACCACTAGTTAACCTTATTTCTTGTTAATTGTGAAGTTTGACTAATAGTCATAGCTTCAGTCATGATTGGTCTGAACTAGGCCTTATATAGAGTATGATTTTCAAAAGTCGAGAGTAGTATTACATAGTTTTTATGTACCACTATTACTAATTAAACTAATTTTTGTTATTTTGGAAGTTTGACAATAGACAAATTTGAAAAGTTCCACAGTTGAGCCGATAGGCCCAAACGATGAGAAAATGCGATTTTCAAAAGCAGAGAGTAGTATTATATAGTTTTTATATACAAATATTACCAATTAACCTAATTTATTATGTTATAGGAAAGTTCGATAATAGAAAAACTTTTAGCCCCGATTTTGCCCTGAAGTAGGCCTTATAAGAGTCGAATTGGGCTCTAATAGGGTGAAAACTTGAGTTTCACCGGCAGTAGTCTGTCATAGTTTCATGTACAATTCTACTAAATAACTGTATTTCTAGATTTAATTGGGAAGTTTAATTAAAAGTCAAACTTTCACCCCCGACTGGCGTAACTGGTCTTATAGAGCCAAATAGGGTCAAAATGGGGTGAAAACGGGATTTTCAAGATCCCGGAGTAGAATTTCATAGTTTTGAGATACAAATACTACTAATTAGCATTATTTTTTAGTCTTTATTGGAAAGTTTGATCAAAATCAAACTTTCAGCCCCGGCTAAACTAGGCCTTATAAGAACTGAATTGGGCCCATACAGGGAGAAAACGTGAGTTTTAAATGTCGGGAGCAGTATTACATAGTTCCTATGCACAATTACTACTAATTAATCTTATTTCTCGTCTTAATTAGGAAGTTTGACCAAAAGTCAAACTTTCAGCCCCGAATGGCCTTAACACGACTTATAAGAGCTGAATAGGGTCAAAATGGGGTGAAAACGGGATTTTCAAGAGCCGGGAGTAGAATTATATAGTTTCTATATACAATTACAACTAATTAACATTATTTCTAATCTTAGTTGGTAAATTTTATCAAAAGTTAAACTTTCCACTCTGATTGGCTTGAATTATGCCTTATAACGCCGAATTAGTCCCAAACGGTGAGAAAACATGGTTTTCAAGAGCTGACAGTAGTATTACATAGTTTCTATGAACGAATAATACTAGTTAACCTTATTTTTTGTGTTAATTGGAAAGTTTAACCATAAATCAAACTTTCAGCCTCGATTGGCTTGAACTAGGCTTTATAAGAGCCGAATAGGGCCAAACGGTGGGAAAAAATGATTTTCAAGAGCTGAGAGTAGTATTACATAGTTTTTATGTATAAATATTACTAATTAACCTAATTCTTGTGTCAATTGAGAGAGTTTAGCAATAGTCAAACTTTCAGCCATGGTCGCCCTGAGCTAGGCCTTATAAGACTCAATTAGGCCCAAACAGGGTTGAAAACGTGACTTTCAAGAGCGGGGAGTAGTATTACATAGTTTCTATGTACAATTGTACTAATTAATCTTATCTGCAAACTAGTGGAAATTTGATAAAAAGTCAAACTTTCAGCCCGATTGGCTTGAATTAAGCCTTATAAGAGCCGAATTGGGCCGAAACGGTGAGAAAACATGATTTTCAAGAGTCGGGAGTAGTTTCACATACTTTCTATAAGCAAATAGTACTAATAAACCTTATTTCTTAGGTTAATTGCGAAGTTTGACCAATAGTCAAACTTTCAACCCGATTGTACTGAAGTAGGCCTTATAAAGTCAAATTGGGCGCAAACAGGGAGAAAACGTGAGTTTCAGAGCCGAGAGTAGTATTATATAGTTTCTATGTACAATTATAAATAATTAATCTTATTTTAAGACTTAATTGGGAAGTTTAACGAAAAGTCAAACTTTCAGCCCCAATTGGTCTGAATTTGGACATATAAGAGCCGAATATGGCGACAACGAGGAGAAAACGTGATTTTAAAGAGCCTTCAAGAGCTGAGAGTCGTATTACATAGTTTCTATGTACAAGTACTACAAATTTATCTTATTTCTAGTGATATTTGAGAGGTTTGACTAAAAGTCAAACTTTCAACCCCAACTTGGCCTGCATTATGCCTTAAAAGAGCCGAATTGGGCCAAACAGAGAGAACGTGCCATTCAAGAGCTGGGATTAGAATTACAAAGTTTCAATGTACAATTATACAACTAATTAACCTTATTTAAAGTCATAATTGAGAAGTTTGACCATAAGTCAAACTTTCAGGCCTGATTGGCCTGAATTAGGGCTCATAAGTGTCGAATTGGCTCAAACCGGGAGAAAATAGGGTTTTCAAGAGCCTGGACTAGAACTAAATAGTTTTTATGTATAATTACAACTAATTAACCTTATTTCTATTTTTAGTTGGGAAGTTTGACCAAATTCAAACGTTCAGCCCAGATTGGCTTGAACTGGGCCTTATAAGAGCCAAATTGGGCCAACTGTTAGCAAATATGGTTTTCAAGAGTTGGGAGTAGTATTACATAGTTTCTATAAATAAATAATACTAATTTACTTATTTCTTAGGTTAATTAGGACGTTTGACCAATACACAAACTTTCAGCACCGATTGGCCTGAAGTAGGCCTTATAAGAATTGAATTAGGCCCAAAAAGGGAGAAAACGTGAGTTTCAAGAGCTGGGATTAGTATTACATAGTTTCTATGTACAATTACTACTAATTAATCTTATTTATAGTTTTAATTTGAAAGTTTGACCGAAGCCTAAGTTTAGCGCCGGTTGGCCAAAACTGGCCTTATAAGAACCGAATAAGGCCAAACGGTGAGAAAACATAGTTTTCAAGGGCCGAGAGTAGTATTATATAGTTTATATGTAAAATATTACTAATTAAGCTTATTTTTTGTGTCAATTAGAATGTTTGATTAATAATCAAGCTTTCAGCCCTGATTGGGCTGAACAAGAACTAAGTAGAGCCGAATAGGGAAAAATCGAGGAGAAACGTGGTTTTCAAGAGTCAAGAGCAGTATTATATAGTTTATATATACAATTACTACAAACCCTTATTTCTAGTCTTAATTAGGAAGTTTAAGAATAATTAGACTTTCAAGCCTGATTGGCCTGAATTAGGCCTTATGCGAGACGAATATGGCCCAAACGGTGAGAAAACATAGTTTTTAAGAGATAGTAGTATTACATAGTTTCTGTAGGATCTAAATATGACAACACAAACACTAGAATATTGGGAAGTTTGATTAATAGTTAAACTTTCAACCCCTTTGGCCTGATTTAGCCTTAAAGGAGTCGACTTGGGCCCTAAGAGGGAGAAAACGTGAGTTTCAAAATATGAGAGTTGTATTACATAGTTTTTATTTACAAATATTACTAATTAACCTTATTTTCAATCTTAATTTGGAAGTTTACAGGAAGTCATATTTTCAGCCCTGATTAGCCAGATCTAGGCCTTATTAAGAGCTGAGTAGGGCCTAAACAGTGAGAAAACATGTTTTTCATGAGCCAGGAATAGAATTACATAGTTCAATGTACAATTTCAATTAATTAGCATAACTTCAAGTCTTAATGGGGGTTTGACCAAAATTCAAACTTTAAACCCCGAGTGGCTTGAATTAGGCCTTATTAAGAGCCGGATAGGGCCCGAACAGTGAGAAAACGAGCTTTTTAAGAATCAAGAGTAGAATTACATAGTTTCTATGAAAAATAATACTAATAAACCTTATTTCTTAGGTTAATTGGGAAGTTTGACTAATAGTCAAATTTTCAGCCCGTTTGGCCTGAACTAGGACTTATAAGAGCCAAATTGGGCCCAAACGGCGAGAAAATATGGTTTTCAAGAACTCGGCGTAGTATTACATAGATTATATGAACAAATAATACTAATAAATCTTATTTCTTATGTTATTTGGAAAGTTTGACAAATAGTCAAACTTTTAGCCCAGACTGCCTTGAACTAAGGCTTATAAGAGCCGAATTAGGCCCAAAAAGGGAGAAAACGTGAGTTTCAAGAGTCGGAAGTAGTATTACATAATTTCTATGTACAATTAAAACTAATTAACCTTATTTTAAGTCTTAATTGAAAAGTTTGACCAAAAGTCAAACTTCAGCCTCAATTGGCCTGAATTAGGAGTTATAAAAGCAGAATACATAACGAGAAGAAAACGTGATTTTCAAGAACCGAGAGTAGTATTACATTATTTTTATGTACAAATACTAATAATTATTCTTATTTCTAGTCATATTTGGGAAGTTTGACTGAAACCCAAACTTTCAGCACCGATTGGCTGAATTAAGCCTTATGAGAGTCGAATAGGGCCAAACGGCAAAAAACGTGGTTTTCAAGTACCGGGAGTAGAATTACGTAGTTTTATATACAAATACTACTAATTAACCTTAATCATGTGTTACTTGGGAGGTTTGACCAAAAGTCAAACTTTCAGCCCCGCTTGGCCAGAATGATGCCTTAAAATAACCAAATTGAGCCCAAATAACATGAAAAAAAGAGTTTCATGATCTGAGAGTAGTATTACGAGTTTTTATGTACAAATACTACTAATTAACCTTATTCAAACCTTAATTGGGAAGTTTGACCAGAAGATAAACTTTCAGCCCCGATTGGCCTGAACAAGCCCTTATCCGAGCGAATAAGGCCCAAACAGGGAGGAAAATGTGCTTTTCAAGAGCTGAAAGCATATACAAAGTTTCTATGCACAATTGCTTCTAGAAAATATTTTTCAGGAGCCGAGAGTAGAATTACATAGTTTCTATGCACAATTAAAACTAATTAACCTTATTTCAAGTCTTAATTAGGAAACTTGATCAAAAGTCAACTTTAGCCCCGAGTGGCTTGAATTAGGCCTTATATGATCCGAATTGGGCCCAAACTTTGAGAAATATGTTTTTTAAGAGCCGAGAGCTTTACATTATTTATATGAACAAATAATATTAATAAACCTTATTTCTTATATTAATTGAGAAGTTTGACACATACATAGTCAAACTTTTAGCCCTGCTTGGTCTGAGCTACCTTATAAGAGCCATAGTGGGCCCAATCGGTTAGAAAATATGCTTTTCAAGAGCCAGGAGTAGAATTACATTATTTTTATATACAATTACAACTAATTAACCAAATTTCATGACTTAATTGGGAAGTTTGACCAAAAGTCTAATTTTTAGCCCTGATTAGCTTGAATTAGGTCTTATAAGAGCCGAATTGGGCCCCATCAGTGAGAAAATATTATTTTCAAGTGCCGAGAGTAGTATTACATAGATTCTATGAATAAATAATACTAATAAACCATATTTTTTAGCTTAGTTGGGAAGTTTGATTAATAGTCAAACTTTCATCCTCGTTTGGCCTGAATTAAGCCTTATAAGAGCCTAATTGGTACCAAAAGGCAGAAAACGTGATTTCAGGAGCCGGGAGTAGTATTACATAGTTTCTATATACAATTACTACTAAATAACCTTATTTGAAGTCTTAATTGGGAAGTTTAACAAAAAGTCTAACTTTCAGCCCCGATTGGGCTAAACTGGGCTTTATATGAGTTGAGTAGGGCCCAAACGGCGAGAAAAACTTTTTGTTTTCAGGAGCCGAAAGTAATATTACATAGTTTCTATGTATAAGTACTCCCAATTAACCTTATTTTTAGTTATATTTGGAAAGTTTCAGCAAAAGTCAAACTTTCAACCACGATTAACCTGATGTAGGCCTTAAGAGAGCCGACTAGGGCCTCTAAAGATAAGAAACATGGTTTTCAAGTGCCAGGAGTAGAATTACATAGTTTTTATGTATAATCACAACTAATTAACATTATTTATAGTCTTAATTAGGAAGTTTAAAAAAAAAAGTCTAACTTTCAGTCCTGATTGGCCTAAATTAGGCCTTATAAGAGCTTAATAAGGCCCAAAAGATTAGAAAATGTTATTTTCAAGAGCTGAGAGTAGTATTACATAGTTTCTTGTTATATTTGGGAAGTTTAAGCAAAAATCAAACTTTCAGCCCTAATTGGCCTGATTTAGACCTTATAAGAGCGGAATATAGCCCAAACGGTGAGAAAAAGTGGTTTTCAAGTACCGGTAGTAGAATTACAAGTCTTTCTGTACAAATACCACTAATTAACCTTAACCTTAATTCTTGTGTTAATTGGAAGGTTTAACAATAGTAAAAAATTCAGCCCCGTTTGGTTGGGCTGAACTAGGCCTTATAAGAACTGAATTGGGCCCATACAGGGAGAACACGTGAGTTTTAAATGTCGGGAGCAGTACTACATAGTTCATATGCACAATTACTACTAATTAATCTTATTTCTAGTCTTAATTAAGAAGTTTGACCAAAAGTCAAACTTTCAGCCCCATTGGCCTGAACCACGACTTATAAGAGCTGAATATGGTTAAAAAAGGGTGAAAACGGGATTTTCAAGAGCGGGAGTAGAATTATATAGTTTCTATATACAATTACAACTAATTAACATTATTTCTAATCTTAGTTGGTAAGTTTTATCAAAAGTCAAACTTTCCACTCCAATTGGCTTGAATTATGCCTTGTAACAGCCGAATTAAGCCCAAACGGTGAGAAAACATGGTTTTCATGAGCCGACAGTAGTATTACATAGTTCTATGAATAAATAATACTAGTTAACCTTATTTTTTGTGTTAATTAAAAAGTTTGACCATAAATCAAACTTTCATCATCGATTGGCCTGAAGTAAGCTTTATAAGAGCAGAATAGGGCCCAAACGGTGGGAAAATATTGTTTTCAAGAGCCGAGAGTAGTACTACATAGTTTTATGTATAAATATTACTAATTAACCTAATTTCTTGTGTCAATTGGGAGATTTGAGCAATAGTCAAACTTTCAGCCACGGTCGCCCTGAACTAGGCCTTATAAGATCCGAATTAGGTCCAAACAGGCTGAAAACGTGAGTTTCAAGAGCGGGGAGTTGTATTACATAGTTTCTATGTACAATTGTACTAATTAATGTTATTTGCAAACTAGGTGGGAAGTTTGATAAAAGTCAAACTTTCAGCCCCGATTGGCTTGAATTAAACCTTATAAGAGCCAAATTGGGCTGAAACAGTGAGAAAACATGATTTTCAAGAGTCGGGAGTAGTATCACATAGTTTCTATAAGCAAATAGTACTAATAAACCTTATTTCTTAGGTTAATTGTGAAGTTTGACCAATAGTCAAACTTTCAACCCTGATTGTACTGAAGTAGGCCTTATAAAAGTCAAATTGGGCCCAAACAGGGAGAAAATGTGAGTTTCAAGAACCGAGAGTAGTATTATATAGTTTCTATGTATAATTATAAATAATTAATCTTATTTTAAGACTTAATTGGGAAGTTTAATGAAAAGTCAAACTTTCAGCCCCAATTGGTCTGAACTAGGACTTATAAGAGACGAATATGGCCACAACGAGGAGAAAATGTGATTTTCATGAGCCTTCAAGAGCTGAGAGTAGAATAACATAGTTTCTATGTACAAGTACTACTAATTAATCTTATTTCTAGTGATATTTGAGAAGTTTGACTAAATGTCAAACTTTCAATTCCAACTGGCCTGCATTATGCCTTAAAAGAGCCGAATTGGGCCCAAACAGAGAGAACGTGCCATTCAAGAGCTGGGATTAGAATTACAAAGTTTCGATGTACAATTGATACAACTAATTAACCTTATTAAAGTCATAATTGAGAAGTTTGACCATAAGTCAAACTTTCAGCCCTGATTGGCCTGAATTAGGGCTCATAAGTGTCGATTGGCTCAAACCAGGGAGAAAATAGGGTTTTCAAGAGCCTGGAGTAGAACTACATAGTTTCTATGTATAATCACAACTAATTAGCCTTATTTCTATTTTTAGTTGGGATGTTTGACCAAATTCAAACTTTCAGCCCCAATTGGTTTGAACTGGGCCTCATAAGAACCAAATTAGGCCAAACTGTTAGCAAATATTGTTTTCAAGAGTTGGGAGTAGTATTACATAGTTTCTATAAATAAATAATACTAATTTACTTTATTTCTTAGTTAATTAGGACGTTTGACCAATACACAAACTTTCAGCACCAATTGGCCTAAAGTAGGCCTTATAAGAATTGAATTGGGCACAAAAAGGGAGAAAACGTGAGTTTCAAGAGCTGAGAGTAGTATTACATAGTTTCTATGTACAATTTACTACTAATCAATCTTATTTATAGTTTTAATTTGAAAGTTTGACCGAAGCCTAACTTTAGCCCCGGTTGGCCAAAACTTGCCTTATAAGAGCCGAATATGGCCAAACGGTGAGAAAACGTGATTTTCAAGGGCCGAGAGTAGTATTATATAGTTTATATGTAAAATATTACTAATTAACCTTATTTTTTGTGTCAATTAGACTGTTTGACTAAAATCAAGCTTTCAGCCCTGATTGGGCTGAACAAGAACTAAGTCGAGCCGAATAGGAAAATCGAGGAGAAAACGTGGTTTTCAAGAGTCAAGAGCAGTATTATATGATTTATATATACAATTACTACAAATTAACCTTATTTCTAGTCTTAATTAGGAAGTTTGGACAAAACTTAAACTTTCAAGCCTGATTGGCCTGAATTAGGCCTTATGCGAGACGAGAAAACATAGTTTTTAAGAGATAAGAGTAGTATTATACAGTTTCTGTAGGATCTAAAAATATGACAACACAAACACTAGAGGGGGTGAATAATGTTTTTAAAAATCTAGACAAGAACTAGGTCTTATTATAGCCGAGTTGGTCTCTAACAGTGAGAAAATATGCTTTTCAAGAGCCGGTAGTAGGATTACATAGTTTCTAAATACAATTACAACTACTTAACCTTATTTCAAGTCTCAATTAAGAAGTTTGATCAAAAGTCAAACTTTCAACCCTGAATGGCCTCAACTTGGACTTATAAGAGCCGAATAGGGTCAAAACGAGGAGAAAATAGGTTTTTCAAAAGCCGGGAGTAGAATTACATAGTTTCTATGTACAATTAAAACTAATAATCTTATTTCAAGTCTTAATTGGGAAATTTGATTAAAAGTCGAACCTTCAGCCTCGATTGGGCTGAACTAGGACTTATTAGAGCCGAATAGGGTCAAAACGGAGTTTTTAAGATCCAGGAGTAAAATTACATAGCTTCTATGTACAATTACAGCAATTTTCTTTATTTCTTATATTAATTGGGAAACTTATCAAAAATCTAACTTTCAGCCTCGATTGGCTTGAAATAGGCTTTATATATCCGAATTAGGTCCAAAATGTTAAAAAACGTTGTTTTCAAGGGCCGGGCGTAGTATTACATAGATTCTTTGAACAAATAATACTAATAAACCTTATTTTTTTGGTTAATTAGGAAGTTTGACCAGTAATTAAACTTTCAGCCCCTACTGCCCTAAACTAGGCCTTATTTGAACCGAATTGGGCCCAATAAGTGAGAATACATAGGTTTCAAGAGTCGTGAGTAGTATTACATAGTTTATATGTATAATTACAACTAATTAACCGTATTTCAAGTCTTAATTGGAAATTTGTCTAAAAGTCAAACTTTTAGCCCCAATTTGCCTGAACTAGGACTTATAAGAGCCAAGTAGGGCCATAGTAAGGAGAAAACATGGTTTTCAAGAGCCGGGCGTAGTATTACTTAGTTTCTATGTACAACTGCTACTTAATTTACCTTATTTCTTGCCATATTTAGGAAGTTTGACCAAAAGTCAAAATTTTAGCCCTGATTGACCTGAAATGGGCCTTATGAGAGTCGAATAGGGCCCAAACTATGAGAAGACATTGTTTTCAAGTACCAGGAGTAGAATTACATAGTTTTTTGTACACATGCTACTATTTAATCTTAATTCTTGTGTTAATTGGGAAGTTTGACTAATAGTTAAACTTTCAGCCCCTTTGGCCTGATTTAGCCTTAAAGGAGTCGACTTGGGCCCAAAGAGGGAGAAAACATGAGTTTCAAAATATGAGAGTTGTATTACATAGTTTTTATTTACAAATATTACTATTAACCTTATTTTTAATCTTAATTAGGAAGTTTTACAGGAAGTCATACTTTCAGCCCTGATTAGCCAGATCTAGGCCTATAAGAGCTGAGTAGGGCCTAAACAGTGAGAAAACGTGTTTTTCAAGAGCCAAGAATAGAATTACATAGTTTTATGCACAATTTTAACTAATTAGCATAATTTCAAGTCTAAATGGGGGTTTGACCAAAAGTCAAACTTTAAACCCCGAGTGGCTTGAATTAGGCCTAATAAGAGCCGAATAGGGCCCAAACAGTGAGAAAACGAGCTTTTTAAGAGTCAAAAGTAGAATTACATAGTTTCTATGAAAAATAATACTAATAAACCTTATTTCTTAGGTTAATTGGAAATTTGACAATAGTCAAATTTTCAGCTCCGTTTGGCCTGAACTAGGTCTTATAAGAGCCGGATTGGGCCCAAACGGGGAGAAAATATGGTTTTCAAGAACTCAGAGTAGTATTACATAGATTAAATAAACAAATAATACTAATAAATCTTATTTCTTATGTTATTTGGAAAGTTTGACAAATAGTCAAACTTTTAGCCCAGACTGCCCTAAACTAGGGCTTATAAGAGCCGAATTAGGCCCAAAAAGGGAGAAAACGTGGGTTTCAAGAGTCGGAAGTAGTATTACATAATTTCTATGTACAATTGAAACTAATTAACCTTATTTCAAGTCTTAATTGGAAAGTTTGACGAAAAGTCAAACTTCAGCCTCTATTGGACTGAATTAGGAGTTATAAAAGCAGAATACATAATGAGAAGAAAACGTGATTTTCAAGAACCGAGAGTAGTATTACATTATTTGTATGTACAAACACTAATAATTATTCTTATTTCTAGTCATATTTGGGAAGTTTGACTGAAAGCCAAACTTTCAGCGCCGATTGGCCTGAACTAAGCCTTATGAGAGTCGAATAGGGCCCAAACGGCGAGAATACGTGGTTTTCAAGTACCGGGAGTAGAATTACATAATTTTATATATAAATACAACTAATTAACCTTAATTATGTGTTAATTGGGAGGTTTGACCAAAAGTCAAACTTCAGCCCCGCTTGGCCAAAATAATGCCTTAAAAGAACCGAATTGAGCCCAAACAACATGAAAACATGAGTTTAAAAATCCGAGAGTAGTATTATAAGTTTTTATGTACAAATACTTCTAATTAACCTTATTCTAGCCTTAATTGGGAAGTTTGACCAGAAGATAAACTTTCAGCCCCGATTGGCTTGAACAAGGCCTTATACGAGCGAATAAGACCCAAACAGGGAGAAAATGTGCTTTTCAAGAGCTGAAAGTAGATACTAAGTTTCTATGCACAATTGCTTCTAGAAAATATTTTTCAAGAGCCGGGAGTAGAATTACATAGTTTCTATGCACAATTAAAACTAATTTACCTTATTTCAAGTCTTAATTAGGAAGCTTGATCAAATGTCAAACTTTAAGCCCCGAGTGGCTTGAATTAGGCCTTGTAAGATCCGAATTGGGCCCAAACTTTCAGAAATATGCTTTTTAAGAGCCGAAAGCTTTACATTATTTATATGAACAAATAATATTAATAAACCTTATTTCTTATATTAATTGAGAAGTTTGACACATAGTCAAACTTTTAGCCCCGTTTGGCCTGATCTAAACCTTATAAGAGCCGAATTGGCCCAATCGGTTAGAAAATATGCTTTTCAAGAGCCAGGAGTAGAATTACATTGTTTTTATATACAATTACAACTAATTAACCAAATTTCAAGACTTAATTGAGACGTTTGACTAAAAGTCTAATTTTTAGCCCTGATTAGCTTGATTAGGTCTTATAAGAGCTGAATTGGGCCCCACCAGTGAGAAAATGTTATTTTCAAGTGCCGAGAGTAGTATTACGTAGATTCTATAAACAAATAATACTAATAAACCATATTTTTTACCTTAGTTAGGAAGTTTGATCAATAGTCAAACTTTCATCCTCGTTTGGCCTGAATTAGGCCTTATAAGAGCCTAATTGGTCCCAAAACGGCAGAAAACGTGAGTTTCAGAAGCCGGAAGTAGTATTACATAGTTTCTATATACATTTACTACTAAATAACCTTATTTGAAGTCTTAATTGAGAGGTTTAACCAAAAGTTTAACTTTCAGTCCCGATTGGGCTAAACTAGGCTTTATAAGAGCCGAGTAGGGCCCAAACGGCAAGAAAAACTTTTTGTTTTCAAGAGCCGAGAGTAGTATTACATAGTTTCTATATATAAGTACTGCAAATTAGCCTTATTTCTAGTTATATTTGAGAAGTTTCAGCAAAAGTCAAATTTTCAGCCACGATTAGCCTGATGTAGGCCTTGAGAGAGCCGACTAGGGCCTCAAACGATAAGAAAACGTGGTTTTCAAGTGCCGGGAGTAGAATTACATTGTTTTTATGTATAAATACTACTAATTAACCTTAATTCTTATGTTAAATCAAAATTTCATCCCTATTTGGCCTGAATTAGGCCTTAAAAGGGCCGAATTGGGCCCAAACAGGGAGAAAACATGAGTTATAAGAGCCTGGAGTAGTGTTACATATTTTTTATGTACAAATATGACTAATTAATCTTAATTTTAGTCTTATAAAGAAGTTTCACCAGATGTCAAACTTTCAGCTCCGATTGGCCTGATTAGGCCTTATAAGAGCCGAATACCCAAACAGTAAGAAAATATGCTTTTCAGGAGCAGAGAGTCGAATTACATAGTTTTTATGTATAATCACTACTAATTAACCTTATTTATAGTCTTAATTGGGAAGTTTGAAAAAAGTCTAACTTTCAGTCCTGATTGGCCTAAACTAGGCCTTATATAAGAGCATAATACGGCCTAAATGGTTAGAAAATGTTATTTTCAAGAACTGAGAGTAGTATTACATAGTTTCTAGTTATATTTGGGAAGTTTAAGCAAAAATCAAACTTTCAGCCCTAATTGACCTGATCAAGACCTTATATGAGCGGATATAGCCCAAACGGTGAGAAAAAGTGATTTTCAAGTACCGAGAGTAGAATTACAAGTCTTTCTGTACAAATACCACTAATTAACCTTAATTCTTGTGTTAATTGGAAAGTTTAACAATAGTAAAAAATTCAGCCCCGTTTGGCCTGATTTAGGTCTTAAAAGAGCCGAATTAGGCCCAAACAGGAGAAAACGAGAGTTTTAAGTGCCGGGAGTAGTATTACATAGTTTTTATGTACAAATACTACCAATTAACATTATTTCTATACTTAATTGAGAAATTTGACCAGAAGTCAAACTTCCACCCCTAATTGGCCTGAACTAGGCCTTTTAAGAGTCGAATTGGACCAGAAGAGGGAGAAAACATGCTTTTCAAGAGCCCAGAGTAGAATTATATAGTTTGTATGTACAATTACAACTATTAACCTTATTTAAAGTCTTCATTGAATAGTTTGACCAAATGTCAAAATTTCAACCCCGTTTTTTGAACTAGGCCCTAAAAAAGCCGAATTGGGCCCTAATAGAGAGGAAATATGAGTTTCAAGAGTCATGAGTTGTATTATATAGTTTTATATACGAATACTATTAATTAATCTTATTTCTATTCTTAATTATGAAGTTTGACCAGAAGTCAAACTTTCAGCCCAGATTGGCCTGAACAGGCCTTATAAGGGCCTAATTAAGCCCAAACAGTGAGAAAAAACATGCCTTTCAAGAGCTGGTAATAGGATTACATAGTTTTAATGTACAAATACAATTAATAACATTATTCAAGTCTTAATTAAGAAGTTTGATCAAAAGTCAAACTTTTAGACTTGATTGACCTCAATTATAAGAGCCTAATAAAGTCAAAACAGGGAGAGTTTACGAGTTTTTCAAAAGCCGGGACTAGAATTACATAGTTTCTATGTACAATTACAACTAATTAACCTTATTTCAAGTCTTATTTGGGAAGATGACAAAAAGTTAAAGCTAGGAGAAAACAGGGTTTTCAAGAGCCAAGAGTAGAATTACATAATTGCTCTGTACAATCACAACAAATTTACCTTATTTTAGGTCTTAATTCGAAAGTTTGACCAAAAGTCAAACTTTCAACCCCAATTGGCTGAACTAGGCTTTATAAGAGCCTAATTGGGCCCAACCGAAAAAAAACATGGTTTTCAAGAGTCAGGCATAGTATTACATAGATTCTATGAACAAATAATACTAATAAATCTTATTTCTTAGGTTAATTATGAAGTTTAACCAATAGTCAAATTTTCAGCCCCGACTACCCTAAACTAGGTCCTATAAGAGCCAAATTTTGCCTAAAAAGGAAGAAAACGTGAGTTTCAAGAGCCGAGAGTAATATTACATAGTTTGTGTGTACAATTATAACTAATTAACCTTATTTCAAGTCTTAATTAGGATATTTGACCAAATGTCAAATTTGCAGCCTCGATTGGCCCCAGCCCTGAACAAGTCCTTATAAGAGTCGAATTGGGCCCAAATAAGAAGAAAACGTGGTTTCCAACAGCCGGGAGTAGTATTGCATAGTTATTCTATACAATTAATATTATTTCTTAAGATAATTAGGAAGGCTGACTAATAGCCAAAGTTTCAGCGCTCGACAGCTCTGAACTGTGTCTTATAAGAGCCGAATTTGGGCCCAAACGAGGAGATAACATGATTTTCAAGATCCTAGAGTAGTATTACATAGTTTTTATGTACAAATAGAACTAATTAATCTTATTTCTTGTTTAATTGGGAAGTTTGACTAATAATCAAATTATAAGCCTCATTGGCATGAACTAGACCTCATAAGAGCCAGTTGGACAAAAAAGGACGAAAACGTGAGTTTCAAGAGACGAGAGTAGCATTACATAGTTTCTATATACAATTACTACTAATTAGCCTTATTTCAGTATTAATTAAGAAGTTTTACCAGAGTCAAACTTTCAAGCCCGATTGGCCTGAGCGAGGCCTTATGAGAGCCGAATAGGGCCCAAATGGTTAGAAAACGTGGTTTTCAAGGGCCGGGAGTAGTATTACATAGTTTCTATATACAAATACTACTAATTAATCTTATTTCTTTTGTTAATTGGGAAGTCTGACCCATAATCATCTTTCAGGCCCGATTGGCTTGAATAAGGACTTATAAAAACCGAATAGGGCCAAAACGAAGAGAAAACAAGGTTTTTAAGAGCCGTGAGTAGTATTACATTGTTTCTATGTACAATTACTATAATTTAACCTTATTTCTAGTCTTAATTGGGAAGTTTAAATAAAACTCAAACTTTTAGGCCCGATTGGCCTAAACTGGGCCTTATGAGAGACAAAAAGGGCCCAAACGGTGAGAAAAAGTGGTTTTCAAGAGCAGGGAGTAGTGTAACATAGTTTCTATGTATAAATACTACTATTAACCCTTAGTTCTTGTGTTAATTGAATGTTATGACCAATAGTCATACTTTCAGCTCCGATTAGCCTTCTAGGCCTTATATGAGCCGAATAGGGCAAAAACGAGGAGAAAATATGGTTTTCAATAGCAAAGAGAAATATCACATAGTTTCTATATACAATTATTACTCATTAACTTTACTTCGAGTCTTAATTGTGAATTTTGACCAAAAGTCAAACTTTCAGCCCTGATTAGTGTGAATTATGCTTTATAAGAGCAAAATATAGCCCAAACAGAGAGAAAATGTGATTTTCTAGAGCCACGAGTAAAATTACATAGTTTCTATGTACAATTACAACAAATTAACCTTATTTCAAATCTTAATTAGGAAGTTTGACCAAAAGTCAAAATTTTAGCCCTGATTAGCCTGAATTAGGACTTACAACAGCCGAATAGGGCCATAAAGGGGTGAAAACATAGTTTTTCATAGCTGAGAGTCGTATCGCATAGTTTCTATACACAAATACTATTTATTAACCTTATTTATAGTCTTAATTGGAAAGTTTGACCAAAAGTCAAATTGTCAGTCTCATTGGCATGAACTAGGCCTCATAAGAGCCGAGTTGGACAAAAAAAGGACGAAAACGTGAGTTTCAAGAGACGAGAGTTGTATTACATAGTTTCTATATACAATTACTATCAATTAGACTTATTTCTAGTATTAATTGAGAAGTTTGAACAGAAGTCAAACTTTCAAGCCCGATTGGCCTGAGCGAGGCTTTATGCGAGCCGAATAGGATCCAAATGGTTAGAAAACGTAGTTTCCAAGGGCCGGGAGTAGTATTACATAGTTTCTATACACAACTAATTAACCTTATTTTTTGTGTTAATTGGGAAGTTTGACCAATAATCAAATTGTCAGTCTCAATGGCATGAACTAGGCCTCATAAGAGCCGAGTTGGACAAAAAAAGGATGAAAACGTGAGTTTTAAGAGACGAGAGTTGTATTACATAGTTTCTATATACAATTACTATTAATTAGACTTATTTCTAGTATTAATTGAGAAGTTTGAACAGAAGTCAAACTTTCAAGCCCGATTGGCCTGAGCGAGGCTTTATGCGAGCCGAATAGGATCCAAATGGTTAGAAAACGTTATTTTCAAGGGCCGGGAGTAGTATTACAAAGTTTCAATATATAAATACTACTAATTAATCTTATTTCTTTTGTTAATTGGGAAGTCTGACCAATAATCAACTTTCAGGCCCGATTGGCTTGAATAAGGACATATAAAAATCGAATAGGGCCAAAATGAAGAGAAAACAAGGTTTTTAAGAGTCGCGATTAGTATTACATAGTTTTTATGTACAATTACTACAATTTAACCTTATTTCTAGTCTTAATTGGGAAGTTTAATTAAAACTCAAACTTTCGGCCCGATTGGTCTAAACTGGGATTTATGAGAGACAAATAGGGCCCAAACGGTGAGAAAACGTGGTTTTTAAGAACCGGGAGTAGCGTTACATAGTTTCTATTTATAAATACTACTATTTACCCTTAGTTCTTGTTTTAATTGAATGTTATGACCAATAGTCATACTTTCAGCCCCGATTGGCCTGCTAGGCCTTATATGAGCCGAATAGGGCAAAAATAAGGAGAAAACATGGTTTTCAATAGCAAAGAGTAATATTACATAGTTTCTATATACAATTATTACTCATTAACTTTACTTCGAGTCTTAATTGTGATGTTTGACTAAAATTCAAACTTTCAGCCCCGATTAGTGTGAATTATGCTTTATAAGAGCAAAATATAGCCCAAACAGAGAGAAAATGTGATTTTCAAGAGCCACGAGTAAAATTACATAGTTTCTATGTACAATTATAATAAATTAACTTATTTCAAATCTTAATTAGGAAGTTTGACCAAAAGTCAAATTTTTAGCCCCGATTAGCCTAAATTAGGACTTACAACAGCCGTATAGGGCCATAAAGGGGTGAAAACATAGTTTTTCATAGATGGGAGTCGTATTGCATAGTTTCTATAGACAAATACTATTTATTAACCTTATTTCTAATCTTAATTGGAAAGTTTAACCATAAGTCAAATTTTCAGTCCGATTGGCCGGAACTAGGCCTCATATGAGCTAAATTGGGCTAAATAGGGAAAACCTGAGTCTCAAGAGACAGGAGTAGTATTACATAGTTTGTATAAACAATTACTACTAATTAACCTTATTTATTTTGTTAATTAGGAAGTTTGATCAATAGTCAAACTATCAGCCCATATTAGCATTAACTAGGCCTCACGAGCCGAATTGGGCCCAAACAGGGAGAAACATGAGTTTCGAGAGAGGGGAGTAGTATTACAAAGTTTTATGCAAAATACTACTAATTAACCTTATTTCTAGTCTTAACTGAGAAATTTGACCCAAACTTTCAGGCCTGATTGGCCGCCAGGCCTTATGAGAGCCAATAGGGCCTAAACGGTTAGAAAATATGGTTTTCATGAGTCGGGAGTAGTATTACATAGTTTCTATGTGCAAATACTACTAACTAACCTTATTTCTTGTGCTAAGTGGGATGTTTGACTAAGAATCAAACTTTCAGCCCCGTTGAGCCTGAACAAGGACTTATGAGAGCCAAATAGGACAAAACGAGGAGAAAATCATCCCAGAGATTTAAGTAACATGTATACTAAATAATCTTGATAAACTAAAACATGATAACAAACAACTTGCACTGGGATTGGGGAGATTGATGGAGGAGACAGCATCCGTATTTTGGGTGGACCTAGGATTTAGGTTGCGCAGCCGAAAGAGGGTTCCACTGCAGGGTTCCCGTGGGGTGTGATTATAGACTGGAAAGGTGTACTTATATGTGTATAAGAATGTATTTGATGTACCCTTTCTTGTCTCCGCTATAGCATAGGACTATACCGAGTCGATTCCCAGGGAGAGCTCGCGATGGAAGCTTTACGTGTGGTAGTGAAGTGAACAAACGAGTATTCTTCTCTTGCTTATAAACTTAATGAAGCAAGTGAAAAACAAACTAAAGAAATGGTGGCTATGTTCATGGTGGAAATCGTCGGAAAAGAAATCAAGATTGGGATTGGTTTATTCACAAGAAAAGGAAAGAAAACTTAAAGAAAGCAATCCATGACTAGCTTACCTTGCTAGCTTGCCAAGACTTACTAGACTCCTTGATAGCGAATGCTTGCCTAATGTTGTCACTCCATTAGCGTAGGATTTGTCTCGCGTGTTGACCTAATTACTTTCTCACTTGCAAGATGGTGGTTTAACCATCGGAGAAGAGAAGATCATACAACTTGCAAGATGAACAAAAGCAATCACCCATGAGTTAGTGAAGTAGCAAGACTAGTGGTAACCTAGTACATGGAGAAGAAATTAGCTAAAAGCCATTACAAAAGCAAAACAAAGCTTGAAGTAATTGCAAGAAGTAAACAAGCAAGTAATAAAGCAAGTAAACTAGAATCAAGCTCAAGTAGAGAAGTAGAGAATGGATCAATCCTTGTATAGCTCCAAGTGTCACTTCTTGATGATACAAGCTCTCTCTCTCATACAACTCTCTCTTGCAATGAAATCTAGGGAGGAGAAGATCATAGAGAGCTAAAAATCCTAAACAAAAACTAACAAAATACAAATCTATTCACTAATCTCCCTCTCTTCTCTGATCCGTTTTTGTACGCAGGTCCAAGTGAGGTATTTATAGGCCCAAGAGAGAATCTTCGAGATCAAGTCTGTTGCCACAAAATCTGGGATCTCAACGGCCTAGATCTGCCGCGGATTGCCGCGGGATCGCCGCGAGATCTGGGCCGTTGAGCCCAGATTTTCTGGTGAGATCTTCTTGTTAGGTTGTTAGCCACGTGGACTACTTGGATTCTCCAATTGGCGCGCGGATCTCTCTAGATCTGGATTTGAATTTGGCTTTATCTTAATCATGGATTAATCACTTAATTAATGTTAATTAAGTGATTATTTGGATATCTCTCCATTAAGTGTGTACCTGCAAATATGTAGAGAAGAGGAGTAAAAAATCACATATTTATTTGTAATATGCATGGGAGTTATGATGTAAAATATGCAATATTGGATACTAATCAGGGTGACTGGCACCCCGTCATGTTTCCTGTTCTTGTTTACATGTTCTTGACTACCTGGCGGTAGGTCCTGGTTCAGCGCCAGGAGTTTGGGCCGTGGTCCCGGGTATGTACGGGACCCACCTAAAGCATGGACAATGTCTCCAACCGATCAGTTTCAATAACTTAAGGGCATCGATTGGCATGTGTGGTAGGCGTAGTATGGGATGCGTCTATTATATGTGACAATTGGTGTTCGCTGACATAATTAATAATAAACTGTTGATGCTTTGTGACTGACTGTAATCACCTGATTGTATATCACTATGTTAGACTCAAGATTATAACCATGACCTGATTATCATGACCAGGACCAGACTTATGACCTGAGTTGGATGCTAACCTAGTGACATGTGATAGATTACACGCCTTGACATTGATTGCATATTTACAGTTGTGCCATTTGTTTACTACCTGTATTCATGTTTTATCATATGTGTATTACTGTTCAGCTTTTTATCTTGTTATTTAGCCTTTTCTATTTACGGTTACTCTTACTACTATTTATGCACATTGTTTCTTCTGCACGAGTTCTTTCCCCTTTACACACACACTCATTATGGTCGCGTTCTGACGACCCTGGATTTGCACGTCCAGCTATTGAACGATTGTTTCTAATGTGCAGTGTTTGACGAGACGGTATGCTTTGCGAGGAGCTTGGGTCCTCTTCCTTTGATTCTGGTATACTTACATTTTATTCTTGTTATGATTCTTTGATTCCTGGATATCACCTTTGACTTCTATTCAGCTGTCATTTTCTTCCTGTTATTCATTGCTATCATGTATTGTCTTATATATGTATTATTGCAGTGATCCTTGATTATTATAGTTCTGATTCATAGCTTGCTCAGGTTACAATTGAGGCTTAGCGAGTATACGAGGGGTATTTTACCTCGCGTATATGCGTCGCCATAACGTCTCCGTATCTATAGGATCGGGGCGTTACATTCAAGAGCTGGGAGCAGTGTTACATAGTTTCCATGTACAATTACTACAAATTAACCTTATTTCAAGTTTTAATTCGGAAGTTTAACAAAAAGTAAAACTTTCAACCGCGATTGGTCTCAACTAGGACTTATAAAAGCCGAATTAGGGTCAAAACAGGGAGAAAACATGTTTTTTAAGAGTCAGAGTAGAATTACATAGTTTCTATGTGCAATTAAACTAATTAACCATATTTTAAGTTTTAATTTGGAATTTTGACCAATAGTCAAACTTTCAGCCCCGATTAGCTTGAACTTGGTTTTATATAAGAGCTGAATTGGCCAAACGGGGAAAACCATGGTTTTCAAGAATTGGGCATATTATTACATAGATTCTATGAATAAATAATACTAATTAACCATATTTCTTTGATTAGTTAAGAAGTTTGACCAAATTCAACTTTCAGCCCCGATTCGTCTGAATTGAATTAGGCCTTATAAGAGAGCCAAATAGGGCCCAAACAGTAAGAAAATGAGGTTTTCAAGAGCCGAGAGTAGTATTACATAATTTTTATATATGAATATTACTAATTAACTTTATTACTTCTGTTAATTGGGAAGTTGAATAATAGTCAAACTATCAGCCCCTTATAAGAGCCAAATTGGGCCCCAATAGGGTGAAAACTTGAGCTTCAAGAGCCGAGAGTAGTATTACATAGTTTTTATGTACAATTATACTAATTAACCTTATTTATAATCTTAATTGAGAAGTTTAACTAAAATCAAACTTTCAGCCCCAGCTGGCCTGAACTAGGTCTTATACGGCTGAACTGGGCCCAAAAGGCGAAAAAACGTGATTTTCAAGAGACAGTAGTAGAATAACATAGTTTCTATGTATAATTATAAATAATTAATCATGTTTAAAGTTTTATTTAGGAAGTATAACCAAGATTCAAACGTCCAGCTTTGATTGGCTTGAACTAGGCCTATTACTTGCCGAATTGTGCCCAAACAGGGTGAAAATACGAGTTTCAAGAGCCGAGAGTAGTATTATATAGTTTCTATGTACAAGAACTACTAATTAACCTTATTTCTAGTAATATTTGGGAAGTTTAATCAAAAGTCAAGTTTCAACTCCGATCGGCTTGAACTAGGCCTATTAAGAGCCGCATTAGGTTTAAAACAGTGAGAAACATGATTTTCAAGAGATGAGATTATTAATTACATAGTTTTTTATGAATAAGTAATACTAATTAACCTTATTTCTTTGGTTAATTGGGAAGTTTGACCAATACACAAACTTTCAGCCTTGATTGGCCTAAATTAGGCCTAATAAGAGCCGAATTGGGCCCAGACAGGATGAAAATGTGAGTTTCAAGAGCCGAGAGTAGTATTACATAGTTCTAAATGTAGTTACTACTAATTAACCTTATTTATAATCATAATTAGGAAATTTGACGAAAAGTCCAACTTCAGCCCCGATTGGTCTAAACTAGGCCTTATAAGAGCGAATAGGGCCCAAACGGTGAGAAATGTGATTTCAAGAGCTGGGAGCAGTATTTTATAGTTTCTATGTACAAATACCATTAGTTAACCTTATTTCTTGTGTTAATTGTGAAGTTTGACTAATAGTCATAGCTACAGTCATGATTGGTCCGAACTAGGCCTTATATAGAACATGATTTTTAAAAGCTGAGAGTAGTATTATATAGTTTTTATGTACCACTATTACTAATTAACCTAATTTCTTATGTTATTTGGGAAGTTTGAAATAGACAAATTTGGGAAGTTCCACAGTAGAGCCGAATATGCGCCCAAACGATCGGAAAACGTGATTTTCAAAAGCCGAGAGTAGTATTATATATTTTTTATGTACAAATATTACCAATTAACCTAATTTGTTATGTTATTAGGAAAGTTCGATAATTGATAAACTTTCAGCCCCGATTTTTGCGTTGAAGTGGGCCTTATAAGAGTCGAAATTGGCTCAAACGGGGTGAAAACTTGAGTTTCAAGAGTCAGCAGTAGTATGTCATAGTTTCCATGTACAATTCTACTAATTAACCGTATTTCTTGATTTAATTGGGAAGTTTAACTAAAAGTCAAACTTCCACCCCAGATTGGCGTAAACTGGTCTTATAAGAGCCAAATAGGGTCAAAATGGGGTAAAAACGAGATTTTCAAGATCCGGGAGTAGAATTTCATAGTTTTGAGATATAAATATTTCTAATTAGCATTATTTTTTAGTCTTTATTGGAAACTTTGACCAAAATCAAACTTTCAGCCCCGATATTGGGCTGAATTAGGCCTTATAAGAATTGAATTGGGCCCATACAGGGAGAAAACGTGAGTTTTAAGTATCGGGAGCAGTATTACATAGTTCATATGCACAATTACTACTAATTAATCTTATTTCTAGTCTTAATTAAGAAGTTTGACCAAAAGTCAAACTTTCAGCCCCAATTGGCCTGAACCACGACTTATAAGAGCTGAATAAGGTAAAAATGGGGTGAAAACGGGATTTTCAATAGCCGGGAGTAGAATTATGTAGTTATTATATACAATTACAACTAATTAACATTATTTCTAATCTTAATTGGTAAGTTTTATCAAAAGTCAAACTTTCCACTCTGATTGGCTTGAATTACGCCTTATAACAGCCGAATTGGCCCAAACGGTGAGAAAACATGGTTTTCAAGAGCCGATAGTAGTATTACATTGTTTCTATGAATAAATTATACTAGTTAACTTATTTTTTGTGTTAATTGGAAAGTTTAACCATAAATCAAACTTTCAGCCTCGATTAGCTTGAAATAGGCTTTATAAGAGCCGAATAAGGCCCAAACGGTTGGAAAATATGATTTTCAAGAGTCAAGAGTAGTATTACATAGTTTTTATGTAAAAATATTACTAATTAACCTAATTTCTTGTGTCAATTGGGAGAGTTTAGCAATAGTCAAACTTTCAGCCATGGTCGCCCTGAACTAGGCCTTATATAATCCGAATTAGACCCAAACAGGGTGAAAACGTGAGTTTCAAGAGCGGGGAGTAGTATTGCATAGTTTTTATGTATAATTGTACTAATTAATCTTATTTACAGACTAGGTGGGAAGTTTGATAAAAAGTCAAACTTTCAGCCCCGATTGGCTTGAATTAAGCCTTATAAGAGCCGAATTAGGTCGAAACGGTGAGAAAACATGATTTTCAAGAGTCGGGAGTAGTATCACATAGTTTCTATAAGCCAATAGTACTAATAAACCTTATTTCTTAGGTTAATTGCGAAGTTTGACCAGTAGTCAAACTTTCAACCCCGATTGTACTGAAGTAGGACTTATAAAAGTCAAATTGGGCCCAAACAGGGAGAAAACGTGAGTTTCAAGAGCCGAGAGTAGTATTATATACTTTCTATGTTCAATTATAAATAATTAATCTTATTTTAAGACTTAATTGGGAAGTTTAACGAAAAGTCAAACTTTCAGCTCCAATTGGTCTGACGAGGACTTATAAGAGCCGAATATGGCCATAATGAGGAAAGTTTGACCAAAATCAAACTTTCAACCCCAATATTAGGCTGAACTAAGCCTTATAAGAACTAAATTATGCCCATACTGGGAGAAAACGTGAGTTTTAAGTGTCGGGAGCAGTATTACATAGTTCCTATGCACGATTACTACTAATTAATCTTATTTCTAGTCTTAATGAAGAAGTTTGATAAAAAGTCAAACATTCAGCCCCGATTGGCCTGAACCACGACTTATAAGAGCTGAATAGGGTGAAAATGGGGTGAAAATGGGATTTTCAATAGCCGGGAGTAGAATTATGTAGTTTCTATATACAATTACAACTAATTAACATTATTTCTAATCTTAGTTGGTAAGTTTTATCAAAAGTCAAACTTTCCACTCCGACTGGCTTGAATTATGCCTTATAATAGCCGAATTAGGCCCAAACGGTGAGAAAACATGGTTTTCAAGAGCTGACAGTAGTATTATTTCTTTGGTTAATTGCGAAGTTTGACCAGTAGTCAAACTTTTATCCCCGATTGTACTGAAGTAGGCCTTATAAAAGTCAAATTGGGCCCAAACAGGGAGAAAACGTGAGTTTCAAGAGTCGAGAGTAGTTTTATATAGTTTCTATGTACAATTATAAATAATTAATCTTATTTTAAGACTTAATTGGGAAGTTTAACGAAAAGTCAAACTTTCAGCTCCAATTGGTCTGAACTAGGACTTTGAGCCGAATATGGCCACAACGAGGAGAAAACGTGATTTTTAAGAGCCTTCAAGAGCCGAGATTAGTATTACATAGTTTCTATGTACAAGTACTACTAATTAATCTTATTTCTAGTGATATTTGAGAAGTTTAACCAAAAGTCAAACTTTTAACCCTAATTGGCCTACATTATGCCTTAAAAGAGCCGAATTGGGCCCAAAAAGAGAGAACGTGCCATTCAAGAGCAGGGATTAGAATTACAAAGTTTTGATGTAGAATTATACAACTAATTAACCTTATTTAAAGTCATAATTGAGAAGTTTGACCATAAGTCAAACTTTCAGCCCAGATTGACTGAATTAGGGCTCATAAGTGTCGAATTGGCTCAAATTGGGGAGAAAATAGGGTCTATTTCAAGACCTGGAGTAGAACTACATAGTTTTTATGTATAATTACAACTAATTAATCTTATTTCTATTTTTAGTTAGAAAGTTTAACCAAATTCAAACTTTCAGCCCCGATTGGCTTTAACTCGGCCTTATAATGGGCCAAACTGTTAGCAAATATGGTTTAAAGAGTTGGGAGTAGTATTACATAGTTTCTATAAATAAATAATACTAATTTACTTTATTTTTTAGGTTAATTAGGAAGTTTGACCAATACACAAACTTTCAGACCGATTGGCCAGAAGTAGGCCTTATAAGAATTGAATTGGGCCCAAAAGGGAGAAAACGTGAGTTTTAAGAGCTAGGAGTAGTATTATATAGTTTCTATGTACAATTACTACTAATTAATTTTATTTATACTTTTAATTTGAAAGTTTGACCGAAGCCTAACTTTAGCCCCGGTTGGCCAAAACTAGGCCTTATAAGAGCCGAATAAGGCCAAACGGTGAGAAAACGTGGTTTTCAAGGCCGGGAGTAGTATTATATAGTTTATATGTAAATATTACTAATTAACGTTAATTTTTTTCACAATTAAAATGTTTGACTAATAATCAAGCTTTCAGCCCCGATTAGGCTGAACAAGAACTAAGTAGAGCCGAATAGGAAAAAATCGAGGAGAAAACGTGGATTTCAAGAGTGGGGAGCAGTATTATATAGTTTATATATACAATTACTACAAATTAACCTTATTTCTAATCTTAATTAGGTAGTTTGAACAAAAACTTAAACTTCCAAGCCTGATTGGCCTGAATTAGGCCTTATGCGAGATGATTAGGGCCCAAAAGAAAACATAGTTTTTAAGGGATTGGAGTATTATTACTTAGTTTCTGTAGGATCTAAAATATTACACACAAACACTAGAGAGGGGGTGTATAATGTTTTTAAAAATCTAGACAAGAACTAGGTCTTATTAGAGCCAAGTTGGTCTCTAACAGTGAGAAAACGTGCTTTTCAAGAGTCGGTAGTAGGAATACATAGTTTCTAAGTACAATTACAACTAATTAATCTTATTTCATGTCTTAATTAAGAAGTTTGATCAAAAGTCAAACTTTCAACCCCGAATGGCCTCAACTTGGACGTATAAGAGCCGAATAGGGTCAAAACGAGGAGAAAATAGGATTTTCAAAAGCCGGGAGTAGAATTACATAGTTTCTATATACAATTAAAACTAATTAATCTTATTTCAAGTCTTAATTGGGAAATTTGATGAAAAGTCGAACCTTCAACCTCGATTGGGCTGAACTAGGACTTATTAGAGCCGAATAGGGTCAAAACGGGGTTTTCAAGATCCAGGAATAAAATTACATAGCTTCTATGTACAATTACAGTAAATTACCTTATTTCTTTTCTTAATTGGGAAACTTACCAAAAATCCAACTTTCAGCCTCGATTGGCTTGAATTAGGCTTTATAAGAGCCGAATTAGGTCCAAACTGTTAGAAAACGTTGTTTTCAAGGGCTGGGCGTCGTATTACATAGATTCTATGAACAAATAATACTAATAAATCTTATTTTTTGGTTAGTTAGGAAGTTTAACCAGTAATCAAACTTTCAGCCCTACTGCCCAGAACTAGGCCTTATTTGAACCGAATTGGGCCCAAAAAGTGAGAATATATAGGTTTCAAGAGTCGGGAGTAGTATTACATAGTTTCTATATATAATTATAACTAATTAACCGTATTTCAAGTCTTAATTGGAAATTTGTTTAAAAGTCAAACTTTTAGCCCTAATTGGCCTGAACTAGGACTTATAAGAGCCAGGTATAGCCATAGCAAGGAGAAAACATGATTTTTAAGAGCCGGGAGTAGTATTACATAGTTTCTATATACAACTACTACTTAATTGACCTTATTTCTTGCCATATTTAGGAAGTTTGACTAAAAGTCAAAATTTTAGCCCTGATTGACATGAAATGGGCCTTATGAGAGTCGAATAGGGCCCAAACTATGAGAAGATGTGGTTTTCAAGTACCGGGAGTAGAATTACATAGTTTTTTGTACACATGCTACTATTTAATCTTAATTCTTGTGTTAATTGGGAAGTTTGAATAATAGTTAAACTTTCAGCCCCTTTGGCCTGATTTAGCCTTAAAGGAGTCGACTTGGGCCCAAAGAGGGAGAAAACGTGAGTTTCAAAATCTGAGAGTTGTATTACATAGTTTTTATTTACAAATGTTACTAATTAATCTTAATTGGGAAATTTTATAGGAAGTCATACTTTCAGCCCTGATTAGCCAGATCTAGGCCTTATAAGAGCTGAGTGGGGCCTAAACAATGAGAAAACGTGTTTTTTCAAGAGCCAAGAATTAAATAACATAGTTCTATGCACAATTTCAACTAATTAGCATAATTTCAAGTCTTAATGGGGGTTTGACCAAAAGTCAAAGTTTAAGCCCCGAGTGATTTGAATTAGGCCTTATAAGAGCCGAATAGGGCCTAAACAGTGAGAAAACGAGCTTTTTAAGAGTCAAGAGTAGAATTACATAGTTTCTATGAAAAATAATACTAATAAACCTTATTTCTTAGGTTATTGGGAAGTTTGACTAATAATCAAACTTTTAGCCCCTTTTGGCCTGAACTAGGCCTTATAAGAGCCGAATTGGACCCAAACGGTGAGAAAATATGGTTTTTAAGAACTTGGCGTAGTATTACATAGATTATATGAACAAATAATACAAATTAATCTTATTTCTTATGTTATTTGGGAAGTTTGACAACTAGTCAAACTTTTAGCCCAGACTGCCCTGAACTAGGGCTTATAAGAGTCGAATTGGCCCAAAAAGGGAGAAAACGTGAGTTTCAAGAGTCAGAAGTAGTATTACATAATTTCTATGTACAATTAAAACTAATTAACCATATTTCAAGTCTTAATTAGAAAGTTTGACCTAAAGTCAAACTTCAGCCTCAATTGGCCTGAATTAGGAGTTATAAAATCAGAATATATAACGAGGAGAAAACGTGATTTTCAAAAACCAAGAGTAGTATTACAATATTTTTATGTACAAATACTAATAATTTTTCTTATTTCTAGTCATATTTGGGAAGTTTGACTGAAAGCCAAACTTTTAGCGCCGATTAGCCTGAACTAAGCCTTATAGAGTCGAATAGGGCGAAACGGCGAGAAAACTTGGTTTTCAAGTACCGGGAGAGGAATTACGTAGTTTTATAAACAAATACTACTAATTAACCTTAATCATGTGTTACTTAGGAGGTTTGACCAAAGTCAAACTTTCAGCCCCGCTTGGACAGAATAATGCCTTAAAAGAACCGAATTGAGCCCAAATAACATGAAAACATGAGTTTCAAGATCTGAGAGTAGTATTACAAGTTTTATGTACAAATACTACTAATTAACCTTATTCTAGCCTTAATTGGGAAGTTTGACCAGAAGATAAACTTTCAGCCCCGATTGGCCTGAACAAGGCCTTATACGAGCAAATAAGGCCCAAACAGAGAGAAAATGTGCTTTTCAAGAGCTGAAAGTAGATACAAAGTTTCTATGTATAATTGCTTCGAGAAAATATTTTTCAAGAGCCGAGAGTAGAATTACATAGTTTCTATGCATAATTAGAACTAATTAACCTTATTTCAAGTCTTAATTAGGAAGCTTGATCAAAAATTAAACTTTAAGCCCCGAGTGGCTTGAATTAGGCCTTATAAGATCCGAATTAGGCCCAAACTTTGAGAAATATGCTTTTTAAGAGCCGAGAGCTTTACATTATTTATGTGAACAAATAATATTAATAAACCTTATTTCTTATATTAATTGAGAAGTTTGACACATAGTCAAACTTTTAGCCCCGCTTGGCCTGAGCTAAACCTTATAAGAGCCGAATTGGGCCCAATCGGTTAGAAAATATGCTTTTCAAGAGCCAGGAGTAGAATTACATTGTTTTTATATACAATTACAACTAATTAACCAAATTTCATGACTTAATTGGGAAGTTTGACCCAAAGTCTAATTTTTAGCCCTGATTAGCTTGAATTAGGTCTTATAAGAGCCGAATTGGGCCCCATCAGTGAGAAAATGTTATTTTCAAGTGCCAAGAGCAGTATTACATAGATTCTATGAAAAATAATACTAATAAACCATATTTTTTAGCTTAGTTGGGAAGTTTGATCAATAGTGAAACTTTCATCATCGTTTGGCCTGAATTAGGCCTTATTAGAGCCTAATTGGTCCCAAAAAGGCAGAAAACGTGAGTTTCAGGAGCCGGGAGTAGTATTACATAGTTTTTATATACAATTACTACTAAATAACCTTATTTGAAATCTTAATTGGGAAGTTTAACCAAAAGTCTAACTTTCAGCCCCGAATGGGCTAAACTGGGCTTTATAAGAGTCGGGCCTAAACGGCGAGAAAAACTTTTTGTTTTCAAGAGCCGAGAGTAGTATTATATAGTTTCTACGTATAAGTACTGCCAATTAACCTTATTTCTAGTTATATTTGGAAAGTTTCAGCAAAAGTCAAACTTTCAGCCACGATTAGCCTGATGTAGGCCTTAAGAGAGCCGACTAGGGCCTCAAACGATAAGAAAACGTGGTTTTCAAGTGCCGGTAGTCGAATTACATTATATTTATGTATAAATACTACTAATTAACCTTAATTCTTGTGTTAAATCAAAATTTCATCCATATTTGGCCTAAATTAGGCCTTAAAAGAGCCGAATTGGGCCAAAACAGGGAAAAAACATAAGTTTCAAGAGCCGGGAGTAGTGTTACATAGTTTTTTATGTACAAATATGACTAATTAACCTTAATTTTAGTCTTATTGAGAAGTTTCACCAGATGTCAAACTTTCAGCTCCGATTGGCCTGAATTAGGCCTTATAAGAGCCGAATAGGGCCCAAACAGTAAGAAAATATGCTTTTCAGGAGCAGAGAGTCGAATTACATAGTTTTTATGTATAATCTCTACTAATTAATCTTATTTATAGTCTTCACTGGGAAGTTTAAAAAAAAAGTCTAACTTTCAGTCCGATTGGCCTAAACTAGGCCTTATAAGAGCTTAATAAGGCCCAAACGGTTAGAAAATATTATTTTCAAGAGCTGAGAGTAGTATTACATAGTTTCTAATTATATTTGGAAGTTTAAGCAAAAATTAAACTTTCAGCCCTAATTGGCCTGATCTAGACCTTATATGAGCGGAATATAACCCAAACGGTGAGAAAAAGTTTTTTTCAAGTACCGGGAGTAGAATTACAAGTCTTTCTGTACAAATACCACTAATTAACCTTAATTCTTGTAACAATAGTAAAAAAATTCAGCCTCGTTTGGCCTGATTTTGGTCTTAAAAGAGCCGAATTAGACCCAAACAGGGAGAAAATAAGAGTTTCAAGTGCCGGGAGTAGTCTTACATAGTTTTTATGTACAAATACTACTAATTAACATTATTTCTATTCTTAATTGAGAAATTTGACTAGAAGTCAAACTTTCAGCCCCGATTGGCCTGAACTAGGCCTTTTAAGAATCAAATTGGACCAGAAGAGGGAGAAAACGTGCTTTTCAAAAGCCCGGAGTAGAATTACGTAGTTAGTATGTACAATTACAACTATTAACCTTATTTAAAATCTTCATTGAATAGTTTAGCCAAATGTTAAAATTTCAACCCCGTTTTCTGAACTAGGCCCTAAAAAAGCCGAATTGGGCCCAAAAAGAGAGGAAATATGAGTTTCAAGAGTCATGAGTTGTATTATATAATTTTATATTCAAATACTATTAATTAATCTTATTTCTATTCTTAATTAAGAAGTTTGATCAGAAGTCAAACTTTCAGCCCAGATTGACCTGAACAGGCCTTATATATGGGCCTAATTGGGCCCAAACAGTGAGAAAATCATGCCTTCAAGAGCTGGTAATAGGATTACATAGTTTTAATGTAGAAATACAATTAATTAACATTATTCAAGTCTTAATTGAGAAGTTTGATCAAAAGTCAAACTTTTAGACCCGATTGACCTCAATTATAAGAGCCAAATAAAGTCAAAACTGGGAGAGTTTAAGGGTTTTTCAAAACCGGGACTAGATTACATAGTTTCCATGTACAATTACAACTAATTAACCTTATTTCAAGTCTTAATTGGGAAGTTGAGGAAAAGTTAAAGCTTCAGCCTTGATTGGCCTGAACTAGGACTTATAAGAGTCGAACCGGGTCAAAACGGGGAGAAAACAGGGTTTTCAAGAGTCGGGAGTAGAAATACATAATTTCTATGTACAATCACAACACAAATTTACCTTATTCAGGTCTTAATTAGAAACATTGACAAAAAGTTAAACTTTCAACCCGAATTGGCTGAACTAGGCTTTATAAGAGCCTAATTGGGCCCAATCAGAAAAAAACATGGTTTTCAAGAGTCGGGCATAGTATTACATAGATTCCATGAACAAATAATACTAATAAATCTTATTTCTGAGGTTAATTGTGATGTTTAACCAATAGTCAAATTTTCAGCCCCGACTACCCATAACTAGGTCTTATAAGAGCCAAATTTTGCCCAAAAAGGGAGAAAACATGAGTTTCAAGAGCCGAGAGTAACATTACATAGTTTATGGGTACAATTATAACTAATTAACCTTATTTCAAGTCTTAATTAGGATATTTGACCAAAAGTCAAATTTGCAGCCTCGATTGGCCTCTACCCTGAACAAGTCCTTATAAGAGTCGAATTAGGCCCAAACAAGAAGAAAACGTGGTTTCCAAGAGCCGGGAGTAGTATTGCATAGTTTTTATGTACAATTACATTATTTTTTGTGTTATTAGGAAGGCTCACCAATAGTCAAAGTTTCAGCCCTCGATATCCCTGAACTACGCTTATAAGAGCCGAAATTGGGCCCAAACGAGGAGATAACATGGTTTTCAAGATCCTAGAGTAGTATTACATAGTTTTTATGTATAGATACAACTAATTAACCTTATTTCTTATGTTAATTAGGAAGTTTGACTAATAATCAAATTGTCAGTCTCATTGGCATGAACTAGGCCTCATAAGAGCCGAGTTGGACAAAAAAAGGACGAAAACGTGAGTTTCAAGAGACGAGAGTTGTATTACATAGTTTCTATATACAATTACTATTAATTAGACTTATTTCTAGTATTAATTGAGAAGTTTGAACAGAAGTCAAACTTTCAAGCCCGATTGGCCTGAGCGAGGCTTTATGCGAGCCGAATAGGATCCAAATGGTTAGAAAACGTGGTTTTCAAGGGCCGGGAGTAGTATTACAAAGTTTCAATATATAAATACTACTAATTAATCTTATTTCTTTTGTTAATTGGGAAGTCTGACCAATAATCAACTTTCAGGCCCGATTGGCTTGAATAAGGACATATAAAAATCGAATAGGGCCAAAACGAAGAGAAAACAAGGTTTTTAAGAGTCGCGATTAGTATTACATAGTTTCTATGTACAATTACTATAATTTAACCTTATTTCTAGTCTTAATTCGGAAGTTTATTAAAACTTAAACTTTCAGGCCCGATTGGTCTAAACTGGGCTTTATGAGAGACAAATAGGGCCCAAACGGTGAGAAAACGTGTTTTTAAGAGCCGGGAGTAGTGTTACATAGTTTCTATTTATAAATACTACTATTTACCCTTAGTTCTTGTGTTAATTGAATGTTATGACCAATAGTCATACTTTCAGCCCCGATTGGCCTGCTAGGCCTTATATGAGCCGAATAGGGCAAAAATAAGGAGAAAACATGGTTTTCAATAGCAAAGAGTAATATTACATAGTTTCTATATACAATTATTACTCATTAACTTTACTTCGAGTCTTAATTGTGATGTTTGACCGAAATTCAAACTTTCAGCCCCGATTAGTGTGAATTATGCTTTATAAGAGCAAAATATAGCCCAAACAGAGAGAAAATGTGATTTCAATAGCCACGAGTAAAATTATATAGTTTCTATGTACAATTACAATAAATTAACCTTATTTCAAATCTTAATTAGGAAGTTTGACCAAAAGTCAAATTTTTAGCCCCGATTAGCCTAAATTAGGACTTACAACAGCCGAATAGGGACATAAAGGGGTGAAAACATAGTTTTTCATAGCTGGGAGTCGTATTGCATAGTTTGTATAGACAAATACTATTTATTAACCTTATTTCTAATCTTAATTGGAAAGTTTAACCATAAGTCAAATTTTCAGTCCGATTGGCTGGAACTAGGCCTCATAAGAGCTAAATTGGGCTAAATAGGGAGAAAACCTGAGTCTCAAGAGACAGGATTAGTATTACATAGTTTGTATAAACAATTACTACTAATTAACCTTATTTATTTTGTTAATTAGGAAGTTTGACCAATAGTCAAACTATCCCCTATTGGCATTAACTAGGCCTCACAGAGCCGAATTGGTCCCAAACAGGGAGAAAACATGAGTTTCGAGAGATGAGTAGTATTATATAGATTCTATGTAAAATTACAGCTAATTAACCTTATTTCTAGTCTTAACTGAGAATTTGACCAAAACCCAAACTTTCAGGCCTGATTGGCCGCCAGGACTTATGAGAGCCCAACAGGGCCTAAAAGGTTAGAAAATATGGTTTTCATGAGTCGGGAGTAGTATTTCATAGTTTCTATGTACAACTACTACTAACTAACCTTATTTCTTGTGCTAAGTGGGAAGTTTCACTAAAAATCAAACTTTCAGCCCCGATGAGCCTGAATAAGGACTTATGGGAGCCGAATAGGACAAAACGAGGAGAAAACGTGGCTTTTAAGAGCCGAGAGCAGTGTTACATAGTTTCCATGTACAATTACTACAAATTAACCTTATTTCAAGTTTTTAATTAGGAAGTTTAACAAAAGTAAAACTTTCAACCGCGATTGGCCTTAACTAGGACTTATAAAAGCCGAATTAGGGTCAAAACAGGGAGAAAACATGTTTTTCAAGAGTCAGAGTAGAATTACATAGTTTCTATGTACAATTAAACTAATTAACCATATTTTAAGTTTTAATTAGGAATTTTGACCAATAGTCAAACTTTCAGGCCCGATTAGCTTGAACTAGGTTTTATATAAGAGCCGTATTGGCCAAACGGGAAGAAAACATGGTTTTCAAGAACTGGGCATAATATTACATAGATTCTATGAACAAATAATACTAATTAACCATATTCTTTGATTACTTAAGAAGTTTGACCAAAATTCAAACTTTCAGCCCTGATTCGTCTAAATTAGGCCTTATAAGAGCCAAATAGGGCCAAACAGTAAGAAAATGAGGTTTTCAAGAACCGGGAGTAGTATTACATAGTTTTTGTGTATAAAGATTACTAATTAACTTTATTTCTTCTGTTAATTGGGAAGTTGAATAATAGTCAAACTATCAGCCCCGATTGCCTTGAATTAGGACTTATAAGAGCCAAATTGGCCCAAATAGGGAGAAAACTTGAGTTTCAAGAGCCGAGAGTAGTATTACATAGTTTTTATATATAATTATACAAATTAACCTTATTTATAATCTTAATTGAAAAGTTTAACTAAAAGACAAACTTTCAGCCCTCGCGGCTGAACTAAGTCTTATAAGACTGAACTGGGCCCAAAGGCGAGAAAACGTGATTTTCAAGAGCCAGTAGTAGAATAACATAGTTTCTACGTATAATTATAAATAATTAATCATATTTAAAGTTTTAGTCAGGAAGTATAACTAAGATTCAAATGTCCAGCCCTGAGGCTTGAACTAGGCCTATTACTTGCCGAATTGTGCCCAAATAGGGTGAAAATACGAGTTACAAGAGCCGAGAGTAGTATTACATAGTTTCTATGTACAAGAACTTCTAATTAACCTTATTTCTAGTAATATTTAGGAAGTTTAATTAAAAGTCAAAGTTTCAACTCCAATCGGCTTGAACTAGGCCTATTAAGAGCCGCATTATGTTTTAAACAGTGAGAAATATGATTTTCAAGAGATGAGAGTATTAATTACATAGTTTTTATGAATAAGTAATACTAATTAACCTTATTTCTTTGGTTAATTGGGAAGTTTGACCAATACACAACTTTCAGCCCTGATTGGCCTAAATTAGGCCTAATTAAGAGCCGAATTGGGCCCAGACAGGGTGAAAATGTGAGTTTCAAGAGCCGAGAGTAGTATTACATAGTTCTAAATGTAGTTACTACTAATTAACCTTATTATAGTCTTAATTAGAAAATTGGTTTAAAAAGTCCAACTTCAGCCCTGATTGGTCTAAAACTAGGCCTTATAAGAGCGAAAGGGCCCCAAACGGTGAGAAAATGTGATTTTCCAGAGCTGGGAGCAGAGTATTTTATGGTTTTTATGTACAAATACCACTAGTTAACCTTATTCTTATGTTAATTGTGAAGTTTGACTAATAGTCATAGCTTCAGTCATGATTGGCCCGATCTAGGCCTCATATAGAATTTGATTTTCAAAGCAGCGAGAGTAGTATTACATAGTTTTTATGTACCAATATTACTAATTAAACTAATTCTTGTGTTATTTGGGAAGTTCGACAATAGACAATTTGGGAAGTTCCACAGTAGCGCCGAATAGGCCCAAATGATGGGAAAACGTGATTTTCAAAAAGCCGAGAATAGTATTATATAGTTTTTATGTACGAATATTACCTATTAACCTAATTTATTATGTTATTAGGAAAGTTCGATAAATAGACAAACTTTCAGCCCCGATTTTGCCCTGAAGTAGGCCTTTTAAGAGTCGAATTGGGCTCAAACAGGGTGAAAACTTGAGTTTCAAGAGCCGGATGTAGTATGTCTTAGTTTCAAGAACTGATAGGGTCAAAATTGGGTGAAAACGGGATTTTCAAGAGCGGGAGTAGAATTATATAGTTTCTATATACAATTATAACTAATTAACATTATTTCTAATCTTAGTTGGTAAGTTTTATCAAAAGTCAAACTTTCCACTCCGATTCGCTTGAATTTTGCCTTATATCAGCCGAATTAGCCCAAACGGTGAGAAAATATAGTTTTCAAGAGCCGACAGTAGTATTACATAGTTTCTATGAACAAATAATACTAGTTAACCTTATTTTTTGTTTTAATTGGAAAGTTTGACCATAAATCAAACTTTCAGCCTCAATTGGCCTGAACTAGGCTTTATAAGAGCCGAATAGAGCCCAAACGGTGGGAAAATATGGTTTTCAAGAGCCGAGAATAGTATTACAAAGTTTTTATGTATAAATATTACTAATTAACCTAATTTCTTGTGTCAATTGGGAGAGTTTCGCAATAGTCAAACTTTCAGCCATGGTCGCCCTGAGCTAGGCCTTATAAGATCCGAATTAGGCCCAAACAGGGTGAAAACGTAAGTTTCAAGAACGGGGAGTAATATTACATAGTTTCTATGTACAATTATACTAATTAATCTTATTTGCAGACTAGGTGAGAAGTTTTATAAAAAGTCAAACTTTCAGCCCCGATTGGCTTGAATTAAGCCTTATAAGAGCCGAATTGGGCCGAAACGGTGAGAAAACATGATTTTCAAGAGTCGTGAGTAATATCACATAGTTTCTATAAGCAAATAGTACTAATAAACCTTATTTCTTAGGTTAATTGCGAAGTTTGACCAATAGTCAAACTTTCAACCATGATTGTACTGAAGTAGGCCTTATAAAAGTCAAATTGGGCCCAAACAGGGAGAAAACGTGAGTTTCAGGAGCCGAGAGTAGTATTATATAGTTTCCATGTATAATTATAAATTAATAATCTTATTTTAAGACTTAATTGGGAAGTTTAACAAAAAGTAAACTTTCAGCCCCAATTGGTCTGAACTCTAGGACTTATAAAAGTCGAATATGGTCACAACGAGGAGAAAACGTGATTTTCAAGAGCCTTCAAGAGCTGAGAGTAGTATTACATAATTTTTATGTACAAGTACTACTAATTAATCTTATTTCTAGTTATATTTGAGATATTTGACTAAAAGTCAAACTTTCAACCCCAACTGGCCTGCATTATGCCTTAAAAGAGCCGAATTGGGCCCAAACAGAGAGAGCGTGCCATTCAAGAGCTGGGATTAGAATTACAAAGTTTCGATGTATAATTATACAACTAATTAACCTTATTTAAAGTCATAATTGAGAAGTTTGATCATAAGTCAAACTTTCAGCCCTGATTGGCCTGAATTAGGGCTCATAAGTGTCGAATTGGCTCAACCGGGGAGAAAATAGGGTTTTCAAGAGCCTGGAGTAGAACTACATAGTTTTTATATATAATTACAACTAATTAACCTTATTTCTATTTTTAGTTGGGAAGTTGATCAAATTCAAACTTTCAGCCCCGATTGGCTTGAACTAGGCCTTATAAGAGCAAAATTGGGCCAAACTGTTAGCAAATATGGTTTTCAAGAGTTGGGAGTAGTATTACATAGTTTCTATAAATAAATAATACTAATTTACTTTATTTCTTAGGTTAATTAGGATGTTTGACTAATATTCAAATTTTCAGCACCGATTGGCCTGAAGTAGGCCTTGTAAGAATTGAATTGGGCCCAAAAAGGGAGAAAACGTGAGTTTTAAGAGCTGAGAGTAGTATTACATAGTTTCTATGTACAAATACTACTAATTAATCTTATTTATAGTTTTAATTTGAAAGTTTGACCGAAGCCTAACTTTAGCCCCGGTTGGCCAAAACTAGGCCTTATAAGAGCCGAATTGGGCCAAACGGTGAGAAAACGTGGTTTTCAAGGGCCGGGAGTAGTGTTATATAGTTTATATGTAAAATATTACTAATTAACCTTATTTTTATTGTCAATTAGAATGTTTGACTAATAATCAGGCTTTCAGCCCCGATTGGGCTGAACAAGAACTAAGTAGAGCCGAATAGGGAAAAATTGAGGAGAAAACGTGATTTTCAAGAGTCGAAAGCAGTATTATATGGTTTATATATACAATTACTACAAATTAGCCTTATTTCTAGTCTTAATTAGGAGGTTTGAATAAAACTTAAACTTTCAAGCCTGATTGGCCTGAATTAGGCCTTATGCGAGACGAATAGGGCCCAAACGGTGAGAAAACATAGTTTTTAAGAGACTGGAGTAGTATTACATAGTTTATGTAGGATCTAAAAATATGACAACACAAACACTAGAGGGGGTGAATAATGTTTTTAAAAATCTAGACAAGAACTAGGTCTTATTAGAGCCGAGTTGGTCTCTAATAGTGAGAAAACGTGCTTTTCAAGAGCCGGTAGTAGGAATACATAGTTTCTCAGTACAATTACAGCTAATTAAACTTATTTCAAGTCTTAATTAAGAAGTTTGATCAAAAATCAAACTTTCAACCCCTAATGACCTCAACTTGGACTTATAAGAGCAGAATAGGGTCAAAACGAGGAGAAAATAGGTTTTTCAAAAGCCGGGAGTAGAATTACGTAGTTTCTATGTCAATTAAAACTAATTAATCTTATTTCAAGTCTTAATGGGAAATTTGATGAAAAGTCGAACCTTCAGCATCGATTAGGCTGAACTAGGACTTATTAGAGCCGAGTAGGGTCAAAACGGGGTTTTCAAACTCCAGGAGTAAAATTACATAGCTTCTACGTACAATTACAACAAATTTTTTTATTTCTTGTCTTAATGGGAAACTTACCAAAAATCCAACTTTCAGCCTCGATTGGCTTGAAATAGGCTTTATATGAGCCGAATTAGGTCCAAACTGTTAGAAAACGTTGTTTTCAAGGGCTGGGCGTAGTATTACATAGATTCTATAAACAAATAATACTAATAAACCTTATTTTTTTGGGTAATTAGGAAGTTTGACCAGTAATTAAACTTTCAGCCCCTACTGCCCTGAACTAGGCCTTATTTGAACCGAATTGGCCAAAAAGTGGGCCCAAAATGTGAGCATACATAGGTTTCAAGGGTCGGGAGTCGTATTACATAATTTCTATGTATAATTACAACTTATTAACCGTATTTCAAATCTTAATTGGAAATTTGTCTAAAAGTCAATCTTTTAGCCCCATTTGGCCTGAAGTTGGACTTATAAGTGCCAAGTAGGGCCATAGCAAGGAGAAAACATGGTTTTCAAGATCCGGGAGTAGTATTACATAGTTTCTATGTACAACTACTACTTAATTAACCTTATTTCTTGCCATATTTAGGAAGTTTGACCAAAAGTCAAAATTTTAGCCCTGATTGACCTGAAATGGGCCTTATGAGAGTCGAATAGGGCCAAAATTATAAGAAGACGTGGTTTTCAAGTACCGGGAGTAGAATTACATAGTTTTTTGTACATATGCTACTATTTAATCTTAATTCTTGTGTTAATTGGGAAGTTTGACTAATAGTTAAACTTTCAGCCCTTTTGGCTGATTTAGCCTAAAGGAGTAGACTTGGGCCCAAAGAGGGAGAAAACGTGAGTTTCAAAATCTGAGAGTTGTATTACATAGTTTTTATTTACAAATATTACTAATTAATCTTATTTTTAATCTTAATTGGGAAGTTTTACAGGAAGTCATACTTTCAGCCCTGATTAACCAGATCTAGGCCTTATAAGAGCTGAGTAGGGCCAAAACAGTGAGAAAACATGTTTTTCAAGAGCCAAGAATAGAATTACATAGTTCTATGCACAATTTCAACTAATTAGCATAATTTCAAGTCTTAATGGGGGTTTGACAAAAAGTCAAACTTGAAGCCCCGAGTGGCTTGAATTAGGCCTTAGAAGAGCCGAATAGGGTCCAAACAGTGAGAAAATGAGCTTTTTAAGAGTCAAGAGTAGAATTACATAGTTTCTTTGAAAAATAATACTAATAAACCTTATTTCTTAGGTTAATTGGGAAGTTTGACTAATAGTCAAATTTTCACCCTCGTTTGGCCTGAACTAGGCCTTATAAGAGCCGAATTAGGCCCAAAAGGTGAGAAAATATGGTTTTCAAGAACTCGGCGTAGTATTACATAGATTATATGAACAAATAATACTAATAAATCTTATTTCTTATGTTATTTGGAAAGTTTGACAAATAGTCAAACTTTTAGCCGAGACTGCCCTGAACTAGGGCGTATAAGAGCCGAATTAGGCCCAAAAAGGGAGAAAACGTGAGTTTCAAGAGTCGGAAGTAGTATTACATAATTTCTATGTACAATTAAAACTAATTAACCTTATTTCAAGTCTTAATTGGAAAGTTTGACCAAAAGTCAAACTTCAGCCTCAATTAGCCTGAATTAGGAGTTATAAAAGCAGAATACATAACGAGGAGAAAACGTGATTTTCAAGAACCGAGAGTGATATTACATTATTTTTACGTACAAATACTAATAATTATTCTTATTTCTAGTCATATTGGGAAGTTTGACTGAAAGCCAAAATTTCAGCGCCATTGGCCTGAACTAAGCCTTATGAGAGTCGAATAGGGCTAAACGGCGAGAAAACGTGGTTTTCAAGTACCGGGGAACAGAATTACGTAGTTTTATATACAAATACTACTAATTAACCTTAATCATGTGTTAATTGAGAGGTTTGATCAAAAGTCAAACTTTAAGCCTTGCTTGGCCAGAATAATGCCTTAAAAGAACCGAATTGAGCCCAAACAACATGAAAACATGAGTTTCAAGATCCGAGAGTAGTATTACAAGTTTTTATGTACAAATACTACTAATTAACCTTATTCTAGCCTTAATTGGGAAGTTTGATCAGAAGATAAACTTTCAGCCCCGATTGGCCTGAACAAGGCCTTATACCAGCGAATAAGGCCCAAACAGGGAGAAAATGTGCTTTTCAAGAGCTGAAAGTAGATACAAAGTTTCTATGCACAATTGCTTCTAGAAAATATTTTTCAAGAGCCGGGAGTAGAATTACATATTTCTATACACAATTGAAACTAATTAACCTTATTTCAAGTCTTAATTAGGAAGCTTGGTCAAAAGTCAAACTTTAACCTTAATTAAACGATAAGAAAACGTGGTTTTCAAGTGCCGAGAGTAGAATTACATTTTTTTTATGTATAAATACTACTAATTAACCTTAATTCTTGTGTTAAATCAAAATTTCATCCTTATTTGGCCTGAATTAGGCCTTAAAAGAGCCGAATTGGGCCCAAACAGGGAGAAAACATGAGTTTCAAGTGCCTGGAGTAGTGTTACATAGTTTTTTATGTACAAATATGACTAATTAACCTTATTTTTAGTCTTATTGAGAAGTTTCACCAGATGTCAAACTTTCAGCTCCGATTGGCCTAAACTAGGCCTTATAAGAGCCGATTAGGGCCCAAACAGTAAGAAAATGTGCTTTTCAGGAGCAGAGAGTCGAATTACATAGTTTTTATTTATAATCACTACTAATTAAACTTATTTATAGTCTTAATTGGGAAGTTTGAAAAAAGTCTAACTTTCAGTCCTGATTGGCCTAAACTAGGCCTTATAAGGCTTAATAAGGCCCAAACGGGTAGAAAATGTTATTTTCAAGAGCTGAGAGTAGTATTACATAGTTTCTAGTTATATTTTTGAAGTTTAAGCAAAAATCAAACTTCAGCCCTAATTGGCCTGATCTATACCTTATAAGAGCGGAATATATCCCAAACGGTGAGAAAAAGTGGTTTTCAAGTACCGGGAGTAGAATTACAAGTCTTTCTGTACAAATGCCACTAATTAACCTTAATTCTTGTGTTAATTGGAAAGTTTAACAATAGTCAAAAATTCTGCCCCGTTTGGCCTGATTTAGGTCTTAAAAGAGCCGAATTAGATCCAAACGGGAGAAAACGAGAGTTTTAAGTGCCGGGAGTAGTATTACCTAGTTTTTATGTACAAATACTACTAATTAAATTTATTTCTATTCTTAATTGAGAAATTTTACTAGAAATCAAACTTTCAGCCCCGATTGGCCTGAACTAGGCCTTTTAAGAGTCGAATTGGACCAGAAGAGGGAGAAAACGTGCTTTTCAAGAGCCGGAGTAGAACTACATAGTCTGTATGTACAATTACAACTATTAACCTTATTTAAAGTCTTCATTGAATAGTTTGACCAAATGTCAAAATTTCAACCCCGTTTTCTGAACTAGACCCTAAAAAAGCCGAATTGGGCCCAAACAGAGAGAAAATATGAGTTTCAAGAGTCATGAGTTGTATTACATAGTTTTATATACAAATACTATTAATTAATCTTATTTCTATTCTTAATTAAGAAGTTTGACCAAAAGTCAAACTTTCAGCCCAGATTGGCCTGAACAGGCCTTATAAGGACCTAATTGGGCCCAAACAGTGAGAAAAACATGCCTTTAAAGAGCTGGTAATAGGATTACATAGTTTTAATGTACAAATATAATTAATTAACATTATTCAAGTCTTAATTGAGAAGTTTGATCAAAAGTTAAACTTTTAGACCCGATTGACCTCAATTATAAGAGCCTAATAAAGTCAAAACGGGGAGAGTTTACGGGTTTTTCAAGAGCCAGGGAGTAGAATTACATAATTTCTATGTACCATCACAACAAATTTACCTCATTTCAGATCTTAATTGGAAAGTTTGACCAAAAGTCAAACTTTCAACCCCAATTGGCTGAACTAGGCTTTATAAGAGTCTAATTGGGCCCAACCGGAAAAAAAAACATGGTTTTCAAGAGTCGGGCATAGTATTACATAGATTCCATGAATAAATAATACTAATAAATCTTATTTCTTAGGTTAATTGTGAAGTTTAACCAATAGTCAAATTTTCAGCCCCGACTACCCTAAATAGGTCTTTTAAGAGCCAAATTTTGCCCCAAAAGGGAGAAAACATGAGTTTCAAGAGCCGAGAGTAATATTACATAGTTTATGTATACAATTATAACTAATTAACCTTATTTCAAGTCTTAATTAAGATATTTGACCAAAAGTCGAATTTGTAGCCTCGATTGGCCTCTGCCCTGAACAAGTCCTTATAAGAGTCGAATTCGGCCCAAATAAGAAGAAAACGTGGTTTCCAAGAGCCGAGAGTAGTATTGCATAGTTTTTATGTACAATTAACATTATTTCTTGTGTTGATTAGGAAGGCTGACCAATAGTCAAAGTTTCAGCCCTCGATAGCCCTGAACTGGGCCTTATAAGAGCTGAAATTGGGCCCAAACGAGGAGATAACATGGTTCTCAAGATCCTAGAGTAGTATTACATAGTTTTTATATACAAATACAACTAATTAACCTTATTTCTTGTGTTAATTAGGAAGTTTGACCAATAATCAAATTGTCAGCCTCATTGGCATGAACTAGGCCTCATAAGAGCTGAGTTGGACAAAAAAAGGACGAAAACGTGAGTTTCAAGAGACGATAGTAGTATTACATAGTTTCTATATACAATTACTACTAATTAGCCTTATTTCTAGTATTAATTGAGAAGTTTGACCAGAAATAAAACTTTCAAGCCCGATTGGCCTGAGCGAGGCCTTATGAGAGCCGAATAGGGTCCAAATGGTTAGAAAACGTGATTTTCAAGGGCCGGGAGTAGTATTACATAGTTTCTATATAAAAATACTACTAATTAATCTTATTTCTTTTGTTAATTGGGAAGTTGACCAATAATCAACTTTCAGGCCCGATTGGCTTGATTAAGGACTTATAAAAACCAAATAGGGCCAAAACAAGAGAAAACAAGGTTTTTAAGAGCCGCGAGTAGTATTACATAGTTTCTATATACAATTACTACAATTTTATCTTATTTCTAATCTTAATTGAAAAGTTTAACTATAACTCAAACTTTCAGGCCCGATTGGCGTATAGCCTTATGAGAGACAAATAGGGCCCAAACTTTGAGAAAACGTGGTTTTCAAGAGCCGGGAGTAGTGTTACATAGTTTCTATGTATAAATACTACTATTTACCTTAGTTCTTGTGTTAATTGAATGTTATGACCAATAGTCATACTTTCAGCCCCGATTGGCCTGCTAGGCCTTATATGAGCCGAATAGGGTAAAAACAAGGAGAAAACATGGTTTTCAATAGCAAAGAGTAATATTACATAGTTTCTATATACAATTATTGCTCATTAACTTTACTTCGAGTCTTAATTGTGAAGTTTGACCAAAAGTCAAACTTTCAGCACTGATTAGTGTGAATATACTTTATAAGAGCGAAATAAGGCCCAAACATGGAGAAAATGTGCTTTCAAGAGCTGAAAGTAGATACAAAGTTTTTATGCACAATTGCTTCTAGAAAATATTTTTCAAGAGCCGGGAGTAGAATTACATAGTTTCTATACACAATTAAAACTAATTAACCTTATTTCAAGTCTTAATTAGGAAGCTTGGTCAAAAGTCAAACTTTAACCTTAATTAAACGATAAGAAAACGTGGTTTTCAAGTGTTGGGAGTAGAATTACATTGTTTTATGTATAAATACTACTAATTAACCTTAATTCTTGTGTTAAATCAAAATTTCATCCTTATTTGGCCTGAAATAGGCCTTAAAAGAGCCGAATTAGGCCCAAACAGGGAGAAAACATGAGTTTCAAGAGCCTGGAGAAGTGTTACATAGTTTTTTATGTACAAATATGACTAATTAACCTTAATTTTAGTCTTATTGAGAAGTTTCACTAGATGTCAAAGTTTCAGCTCCGATTTGCCTGAACTAGGCCTTATAAGAGCCGAATAGGGCCCAAACAGTAAGAAGATGTGATTTTCAGGAGCAGAGAGTCGAATTACATAGTTTTTATTTATAATCACTACTAATTAAACTTATTTATAGTCTTAATTGGAAAGTTTAAAAAAAGTCTAACTTTCAGTCCTGATTGGCCTAAACTAGGCCTTATAAGAGCTTAATAAGGCCCATACGGTTAGAAAATGTTATTTTCAAGAGCTGAGAGTAGTATTACATAGTTCTAGTTATATTTTAGAAGTTTAAGCAAAAATCAAACTTCAGCCCTAATTGGCCTGATCTAGACCTTATAAGAGCGGAATATAGCCCAAACGGTGAGAAAAAGTGGTTTTCAAGTACCGGGAGTTGAATTACAAGTCTTTCTGTACAAATGCCACTAATTAACCTTAATTCTTGTGTTAATTGGAAAGTTTAACAATAGTCAAAAATTCTGCCCTGTTTGGCCTGATTTAGGTCTTAAAAGAGCCGAATTAGACCAAACAGGGAGAAAATGAGAGTTTCAAGTGCCGGGAGTAGTATTTCCTAGTTTTTATGTACAAATACTACTAATTAACATCATTTCTATTCTTAATTGAGAAATTTGACCAGAAGTGAAACTTTCACCCCCAATTGGCCTGAACTAGGCCTTTTAAGAGTCGAATTGGACCAGAAGAGGGAGAAAACGTGCTTTTCAAGAGATCGGAGTAGAATTACATAGTTTGTATGTACAATTACAACTATTAACCTTATTTTTAAGTCTTCATTGAATAGTTTGACCAAATGTCAAAATTTCAACCCCGTTTTCCGAACTAGTCCCTAAAAAAGCCGAATTAGGCCCAAACAAAGAGGAAATAGGGCCCAAATGGTGAGAAAATGTGATTTTCAAGTCCAATTGGGCCCAAACAGGGAGGAAATATGAGTTTCAAGAGCCTGGAGAAGTGTTACGTAGTTTTTTATGTACAAATATGACTAATTAACCTTAATTCTAGTCTTATTGAGAAGTTTCAGCAGATGTCAAACTTCCAGCTGCAATTGGCCTAAATTAGGCCTTATAAGAGCCGAATAGGGCCCAAACAGTAAGAAAATATGCTTTTCAGGAGTAGAGAGTCGAATTACATAGTTTTTATGTATAATCACTACTAATTTACCTTATTTATAGTCTTAATTTGGAAGTTTGAAAAAAAGTCTAACTTTCAATCCTGATTGGCATAAACTAGGCCTTATAAGAGCTTAATAAGGCCCAAACGGTTAGAAAATGTTATTTTCAAGAGTTGAGAGTAGTATTACATAGTTTCTAGTTATATTTGAGAAGTTTAAGCAAAAATCAAACTTTCAGCCCTAATTGGCCTGATCTAGACCTTATAAGAGCGGAATATAAGCCCAAATGGTGAGAAAAAGTGGTTTTCAAGTACCGAGAGCGGAATAGGATTTTCAAGAGCATGGAGTAGAACTACATAGTTTTTTTATAATTATAACTAATTAACCTTATTTCTATTTTTAGTTAGGAAGTTTGACCAAATTCAAACTTTCAGCCCCGATTGGCTTGAACTGGGCCTTATAAGAGCCAAATTGGGCCAAACTGTTAGCAAATATGGTTTTCAAGAGTTGGGAGTAGTATTACATAGTTTCTATAAATAAATAATACTATTTTACTTTATTTCTTAGGTTAATTAGGAAGTTTGACCAATACACAAACTTTCAGCACCGATTGGCCTGAAGTAGGCCTTATAAGAATTGAATTGGGCCCTAAAAGGGGAAAAATGTGAGTTTAAAGAGCTGGGAGTAGTATTACATAGTTTCTATGTACAATTACTACTAATTAATCTTATTTATAGTTTTAATTTGAAAGTTTGACCGAAGCCTAACTTTAGCCCCGGTTGGCCAAAACTAGGCCTTATAAGAGCCGAATTGGGCCAAACGGTGAGAAAACGTGGTTTTCAAGGGCCGGGAGTAGTGTTATATAGTTTATATGTAAAATATTACTAATTAACCTTATTTTTATTGTCAATTAGAATGTTGACTAATAATCAGGCTTTCAGCCCCGATTGGGCTGAACAAGAACTAAGTAGAGCCGAATAGGGAAAAATCGAGGAGAAAACGTGATTTTCAAGAGTCGGAAGCAGTATTATATGGTTTATATATATAATTACTACAAATTAACCTTATTTCTAGTCTTAATTAGGAAGTTTGAACAAAACTTAAACTTTCAAGCCTGATTGGCCTGAATTAGGCCTTATGCAAGACGAATAGGGTCCAAACGGTGAGAAAACATAGTTTTTAAGAGATGGGAGTAGTATTACATAGTTTCTGTAGAATCTAAAAATATGACAACACAAACACTAGTGGGGGGTGAATAATGTTTTTAAAAATCTAGATAAGAAGTAGGTCTTATTAGAGTCGTGTTGGTCTCTAACAGTGAGAAAACGTGCTTTTCAAGAGCCGGTAGTAGGAATACATAGTTTCTAAGTACAATTACAACTAATTAACCTTATTTCAGGTCTTATTTAAGAAGTTTGATCAAAAGTCAAACTTTCAACCCCGAATGGCCTCAACTTGGACTTATAAGAGCCGAATAAGATCAAAACGAGGAGAAAACAGGTTTTTCAAAAGCCGAGAATAGAATTACATAGTTTCTATGTACAATTAAAACTAATTAATCTTATTTCAAGTCTTCATTGGGAAATTTGATGAAAAGTCGAACCTTCAGTCTCGATTGGGCTGAACTAGGACTTATTAGAGCCGAATAGGGTCAAAACGGGGTTTTCAAGATCCAGGAGTAAAATTACATAGCTTTAATGTACAATTACAGCAAATTTTCTTATTTCTTGTCTTAATTGGGAAACTTACCAAAAATCCAACTTTCAGCCTCGATTGGTTTGAATGAACTAGGCTTTATTCAGCCAAATTAGGTCCAAACTGTTAGAAAACGTTGTTTTCAAGGGCCGAGCGTGGTATTATATAAATTCTATGAACAAATAATACTAATAAACCTTATTTTTTTGGTTAATTATGAAGTTTGATCAGTAATCAAACTTTCAGCACCTACTGCCCTGAACTAGGCCTTATTTGAACCGAATTGGGCATGAAAAGTGAGAATACATAGGTTTCAAGAGTCGGGAGTTGTATTACATAGTTTTTATGTATAATTACAACTAATTAACCTTATTTCAAGTCTTAATTGGAAATTTGTCTAAAAGTCAAACTTTCAATCCCAATTGGCCTGAATTAGGACTTATAAGAGCCAAGTAGGGCCATAGCAAGGAGAAAACATGGTTTTCAAGAGCCGGGAGTAGTATTACATAGTTTCTATGTACAACTACTACTTAATTAACCATATTTCTTGCCATATTTAGGAAGTTTGACCAAAAGTCAAAATTTTAGCCCTAATTGACTTGAAATGGGCCTTATGAGAGTCGAATAGGCCCAAACTATGAGAAGACGTGGTTTTCAAGTACCGGGACCTGAATTACATAGTTTTTTTGTACACATGTACTATTTAATCTTAATTCGTGTTAATTGGGAAGTTTGACTAATAGTTAAACTTTTATTCCCTTTGGCCTGATTTAGCCTTAAAGGAGTCGACTTGGGCCCATAGAGGGAGAAAATGTGAGTTTCAAAATCTGAGAGTTGTATTACATAGTTTTATTTACAAATATTACTAATTAACCTTATTTTTAATCTTAATTAGGTAGTTTTACAGGAAGTCATACTTTCAGCCCTGATTAGTCAGATCTAGGCCTTATAAGAGCTGTGTAGGCCTAAACAGTGAGAAAACGTGTTTTTCAAGAGTTAAGAATAGAATTACATAGTTCTATGCACAATTTCAACTAATTAGCGTAATTTCAAGTCTTAATGGGGGTTTGACCAAAAGTCAGACTTTAAACCTCGAGTGGCTTGAATTAGGCCTTATAAGAGCCGAATAGGGCCCAAACAGTGAGAAAACGAGCTTTTTAAGAGTCAAGAGTAGAATTACACAGTTTCTATGAAAAATAATACTAATAAACCTTATTTCTTAGGTTAATTGGAAATTTTGAGTAATAGTCAAATTTTCAGCCCCTTTTGCCTGAACTAGGCCTTATAAGAGCCGAATTGGGCCCAAACGGTGAGAAAACATGGTTTTCAAGAACTCGGCGTAGTATTACATAGATTATATGAACAAATAATACTAATAAATCTTATTTCTTATGTTATTTGGGAAGCTTGACAAATAGTCAAACTTTTAGCCCAGACTGCCCTGAACTAGGGCTTATAGGAGCCGAATTAGGCCCAAAAAGGGAGAAAACGTGAGTTTCGAGAGTCAGAAGTAGTATTACATAATTTCTATGTACAATTAAAACTAATTAACCTTATTTTAAGTCTTAATTGGAAAGTTTGACCAAAAGTCAAACTTCAGCCTCAATTGGCCAGAATTAGGAGTTATAAAAGCAGAATATATAACGAGGAGAAAACGTAATTTTCAAGAACCGAGAGTAGTATTACATTATTTTTAGGTACAAATACTATTAATTAACCTTATTTCTAGTCATATTGGGAAGTTTGACTGAAAGCCAAACTTTCAACCCTGATTGGCCTGAACTAAGCCTTATGAGAGTCGAATAGGGCCAAATGGCAAGAAAACATGGTTTTCAAGTACCGGGAGTAGAATTACATAGTTTTTATATACAAATACTACTAATTAATCTTAATCATGTGTTAATTGGGAGGTTTGACCAAAAGTCAAACTTTCAGCCCCGCTTGGCCCGAATAATGCCTTAAAAGAACCGAATTGAGCCCAAACAACATGAAAACATGAGTTTCAAGATCCGAGAGTAGTATTACAAGTTTTATGTATAAATACTACTAATTAACCTTATTCTAGCCTTAATTGGGAAGTTTGACCAGAAGAAAAAATTTCAGCCCCGAATGGCCTGAACAAGGCCTTATATAAGCGAATAAGGCCCAAACAGGAAGAAAATGTGCTTTTCAAGAGCTGAAGTCGATACAAAGTTTCTATGCACAATTGCTTCTAGAAAATGTTTTCAAGAGCCGGGAGTAGAATTACATTATTTCTATACACAATTAAAACTAATTAACCTTATTTCAAGTCTTAATTAGGAAGCTTGATTAAAAGTCAAACTTTAAGCCCCGAGTGGCTTGAATTAGGCCTTATAAGATCCGAATTGGGCCCAAACCTTGAGAAATATGCTTTTTAAGAGCCGAGAGCTTTTCATTATTTATATGAACAAATAATATTAATAAACCTTATTTCTTATATTAATTGAGAAGTTTGACACATAGTCAAACTTTTAGCCCCGTTTGGCCTGAGCTAGACCTTATAAGAGCCGAATTGGGCCCAATCGGTTAGAAAATATGCTTTTCAAGAGCCAGGAGTAGAATTACATTATTTTTTTTATACAATTACAACTAATTAACTAAATTTTAAGACTTAATTGGGAAGTTTGACCAAAAGTCTAATTTTAGCCCTGATTAGCTTGAATTAGGTCTCATAAGAGCCGAATTGGGCCCCATCAGTAAGAAAATATTATTTTCAAGTGCTGAGAGTAGTATTACATAGATTCTATGAACAAATAATACTAATAAACCATACTTTTTAGCTTAGTTGGGAAGTTTGATCAATATTCAAACTTTCATCCTCGTTTGGCCTGAATTAGGCCTTATAAGAGCCTAATTGGTCCCAAAAAGGCAGAATACAATTACTACTAAATAACCTTATTTGAAGTCTTAATTGGAAAGTTTAACCGAAAGTCTAACTTTCAGCCTCGATTGGGCTAAGCTAGGCTTTATAAGAGCCGAGTAGGGCCCAAACGACGAGAAAAACTTTTTGTTTTCAAGGGCCGATAGTAGTATTACATAGTTTCTATGTATAATTTGGGAAGTTTCAGCAAAAGTCAAACTTTCAGCCACGATTAGCCTGATGTAGGCCTTAAGAGAGCCGACTAGAGCCTCAAACGATAAGAGAACGTGGTTTTCAAGTGCTGGTAGTAGAATTATATTGTTTTTATGTATAAATACTACTAATTAACCTTAATTCTTGTGTTAATTAAAAAGTCAAAATTTCATCCCTGTTTGGCCTGAATTAGGCCTTAAAATAGCCGAATGGGCCTAAACAGGGAGAAAACATGAGTTTCAAGAGCCTGGAGAAGTGTTACGTAGTTTTTTATGTACAAATATGACTAATTAACCTTAATTCTAGTCTTATTGAGAAGTTTCACCAGATGTCAAACTTTCAGCTACGATTGGCCTAAACTTGGCCTTATATAAGAGCCGAATAGGGCCCAAACAGTAAGAAAATGTACTTTTCAAGAGCAGAGAGTCGAATTACATAGTTTTTATGTATAATCACTACTAATTAACCTTATTTATAGTCTTAATTGGGAAGTTTGAAAAAAAAGTCTAACTTTCAGTCCTGATTGGCCTAAACTAGGCCTTATAAGAGCTATAAGGCCCAAACAGTCAGAAAATGTTATTTTCAAGAGCTTAGAGCAGTATTACATAGTTTCTAGTTATATTTGAAATGTTTAAGCAAAAATCAAACTTTCCTTAAGTGGCCTGATCTAGACCTTATAAGAGCGGAATATAGCCCAAACGGTGAGAAAAAGTGGTTTTCAAGTACCGGGAGTAGAATTACAAGATTTTCTGTACAAATACCACTAATTAACCTTAATTCTTGTGATAATTGGAAAGTTTAACAATAGTAAAAAAATTCAGCCCCGTTTGGCCTGATTTTAGGTCTTAAAAGAGCCGAATTAGACCCAAACAGGGAGAAAACGAGAGTTTCTAGTGCCGGGAGTAGTATTACATAATTTTTATATGCAAATACTACTAATTAACATTATTTCTATTCTTAATTGAGAAATTTGACTAGAAGTCAAACTTTCAGCCCCGATTGACTTGAAATAGACCTTTTAAGAGTCGAATTGGACCAGAAGAGGGAGAAAACGTGCTTTTCAAGAGCCTGGAGTAGAATTACATAGTTTGCATATACAATTACAACTATTAACCTTATTTAAAGTCTTCATTGAATAGTTTGACCAAATATCAAAATTTCAACCCCGTTTTCTGAACTAGGCCCTAAAAAAGCCGAATTGAGCCCAACAGAGAGGAAATTTGAGTTTCAAGAGTCATGAGTTGTATTACATAGTTTTATATACAAATACTATTAATTAATCATATTTCTAATCTTAATTAAGAAGTTTGACCAGAAGTCAAACTTTCAGCCCAGATTGGCCTGAACAAGCCTTATAAGGGCCTAATTGGGCCCAAACAGTGAGAAAAACATGCCTTTCAAGAGCTGGTAATAGGATGACATAGTTTTAATATACAAATGCAATTAATTAACATTATCAAGTCTTAATTGAGAAGTTTGATCAAAACTCAAACTTTTAGACCCGATTGATCTCAATTATAAGAGCCTAATAAAGTCAAAACGGGGAGAGTTTACGGGTTTTTCAAAAGCCGGGACTAGAATTACATAATTTCTATGTACAATTTAACTAATTAACCATAATTCAAGTCTTAATTGGGAAGTTGACGAAAAGTTAAAGTTTCAGCCTTGATTGGCCTGAACTAGACTTATAAGAGTCGAACCGGGTCAAAACAGGGAGTAAACCGGGTTTTCAAGAGCCGAGAGTAGAATTACATAATTTCTAAGTACAATCACAACAAATTTACCTTATTTCAGGTCTTAATTGGAAAGTTTGACCAAAAGTCAAACTTTTATCCCTAATTGGCTGAACTAGGCTTTATAAGAGCCTAATTGGGCCCAACCGGAAAAAAAACATGGTTTTCAAGAGTCGGGCATAGTATTACATAGATTCCATGAACAAATAAAACTAATAAATCTTATTTCTTAGGTTAATTGTGAAGTTTAACCAATAGTCAAATTTTCAGCCCCGACTACCCTAAACTAGGTCTTATAAGAGCCAAATTTTACCCAAAAAGGGAGAAAACGTGAGTTTCAAGAGCCGAGAGTAATGTTACATAGTTTATGCGTACAATTATAACTAATTAACCTTATTTCAATTCTTAATTAGGATATTTGATCAAAAGTCAAATTTGCAGCCTCGATTGGCCTCTGCCCTGAACAAGTCCTTAAAAGAGTCGAATTGGGCCGAAATAAGAAGAAAACGTGGTTTCCAAGAGCCGGGAGTAGTATTGCATAGTTTTTATGTACAACTAACATTATTTCTTGTGTTAATTAGGAAGGCTGACCAATAGTCAAAGTTTCAGCCCTCGATAGCACTGAACTGGGCCTTATAAGAGCCGAAATTTGGCCCAAACGAGGAGATAACATGGTTTTCAAGATCCTAAAGTAGTATTACATAGCTTTTATGAACAAATACAACTAATTAACCTTATTTCTTATTTTAATTGGAAGTTTGACCAATAATCAAATTGTTAGCCTCATTGACATGAACTAGGCCTCATAAGAGCCGAGTTGGACAAAAAAGGACGAAAACGTGAGTTTCAAGAGACGAGAGTAGTATTACATAGTTTCTATATACAATTACTATTAATTAGCCTTATTTCTAGTATTAATTGAGAAATTTAAGCAGAAATTAAACTTTTAAGCCCGATTGGCCTTAGCGAGGCCTTATGAGAGCCGAATAGGGTCCAAATGGTTAGAAAACGTGGTTTTTAAGGGCCGGGAGTAGTATTACATAGTTTCAATATACAAATAATACTAATTAATCTTATTTATTTTGTTAATTGGGAAGTCTGACCAATAATCAACTTTCAGGCCCAATTGGCTTGAATAAGAACTTATAAAAACCGAATAGGGCCAAAACGAAGAGAAAACAAGGTTTTTAAGAGCCGCGAGTAGTTTTACATAGTTTCAATGTACAATTACTACAATTTAACCTTATTTCTTATCTTAATTGGGAAGTTTAACTAAAACTCAAACTTTCAGGCCCAATTGGCCTAAACTGGGCATTATGGAGAGACAAATAGGGCCCAAACGGTGAGAAAACGTGGTTTTGAAGAGCCGGGAGTAGTGTTACATAGTTTCTATGTATAAATACTACTATTTACTCTTAGTTCTTGTGTTAATTAAATGTTATGACCAATAGTCATATTTTCAGCTACAATTGGCCTAAACTAGGCCTTATAAGAGCCGATAGGGCCCAAACAGTAAGAAAATGTGCTTTTCAGGAGCAGAGAGTCGAATTACATAGTTTTTATATATAATCACTACTAATTTACCTTATTTATAGTCTTAATTTGGAAGTTTGAAAAAAAGTCTAACTTTCAATCCTGATTGGCATAAACTAGGCCTTATAAGAGCTTAATAAGGTCTAAACGGTTAGAAAATTTTATTTTCAAGAACTGAGAGTAGTATTACATAGTTTCTAGTTATATTTGAGAAGTTTAAGCAAAAATCAAACTTTCAGCCCTAATTGGCCTGATCTAGACCTTATAAGAGCGGAATATAGCCCAAACGGTGAGAAAAAGTGGTTTTCAAGTACCGAGAGTAAAATTACATGTTTTTCTGTACAAATACCACTAATTAATCTTAATTTTTTGTTAATTGGAAAGTTTAACAATAGTCAAAAATTCAGCCCCGTTTGGCCTGATTTAGCTCTTAAAAGAGCCGAATTAGAGCCAAACAGGGAGAAAACGAGAGTTTCAAGTGCCGGGAGTAGTATTACATAGTTTTTATGTACAAATACTACTAATTAACATTATTTCTATTCTTAATTGAGAAATTTTACTAGAAGTCAAAATTTCAGCCCCGATTGGCCTGAACTAGGCCTTTTAAGAGTCGAATTGGGTCAAGACGGAGAAAACTTGCTTTTCAAGAGCCCGGAGTAGAATTACATAGTTTGTATGTACAATTACAACTATTAATCTTATTTAAAATCTTCATTGAATAGTTTGACCAATGTCAAAATTTCGACCCTACTTTCTGAACTAGGCCCTAAAAAAGCCGAATTGGGCCCAAACAGAGAGGAAATTTGAGTTTGAAGAGTCATGAGTTGTATTACATAGTTTTATGTACAAATACAATTAATTAATCTTATTTCTATTCTTAATTAAGAAATTTGACCAGAAGTCAAACTTTCAACCTAGATTGGCCTGAACAGGCCTTATAAGGGCCTAATTAGGCCCAAACAGTGAGAAAAACATGCCTTTAAGAGCTGGTAATAGGATTACATATTTGAATGTATAAATATAATTAATTAACATTATTCAAGTCTTAATTGAGAAGTTTGATCAAAACTCAAACTTTTAGACCCTCGACCTCAATTATAAGAGCCTAATAAAGTCAAAACGGGAAGAGTTTACGGGTTTTTCAAAAGCCGGGACTAGAATTATATAGTTTCTATGTATAATTACAACTAATTAACCTTATTTCAAGTCTTAATTGGGAAGTTGACGAAAAGTTAAAGCTTCACCCTTGATTGGCCTGAACTAGGACTTATGAGAGTCGAACGGGTCAAAACGAGGAGAAAACAGGGTTTTCAAGAGCCAGGAGCAGAATTACATAATTTCTATGTATAATCACAACAAATTTACCTTATTTCAGGTCTTAATTGGAAAGTTTGACCAAAAGTTAAACTTTCATCCCCAATTGGCTGAAGTAGGATTTATAAGAACCTTATTGGGCCCAACCAGAAAAAAACATGGTTTTCAAGGGTCGGGCATAGTATTACATAGATTACATGAACAAGTAACACTTATAAATCTTATTTCTTAGGTTAATTGTGAAGTTTAACCAATAGTCAAATTTTCAACCCCGACTACCCTAAACTAGGTCTTATAAGAGCCAAATTTGCCCAAAAAGGGAGAAAACGTGAGTTTCAAGAGCCGAGAGTAATATTACATTGTTTATGTATACAATTATAACTAATTAACTTTATTTCAAGTCTTAATTAGGATATTTGACCAAAAGTCAAATTTGCAGCCTCAATTGGCCTCTGCCCTGAAGAAGTCCTTATAAGAGTCGAACTCGGCCCAAATAAGAAGAAACGTGATTTCCAAGAGCCGGAGTAGTTTTGCATAGTTTTTATGTTCAATTAACATTATTTCTTGTGTTAATTAGGAAGGTTAACCAATAATCAAAATTTCAGCCCTCGATATCCCTGAACTGGGCCTTATAAGAGCCAAAATTGGGCCCAAACGAGGAGATAACATGGTTTTCAAGATCCTAGAGTAGTATTACATAGTTTTTATGTACAAATACAACTAATTAACATTATTTCTTGTGTTAATTGGGAAGTTTGACTAATAATCAAATTGTCAGCATCATTGGCATGAACTAGGCCTCATAAGAGTCGAGTTGGACAAAAAAAAGTACGAAAACGTGAGTTTCAAGAGACGAGAGTACTATTACATAGTTTCTATATATAATTACTACTAATTAGCTTTATTTCTAGTATTAATTGAGAAGTTTGACCAGAAGTCAAACTTTCAAGCCCGATTGGCCTGAGCGAGGCCTTATGAGAGCCGAATAGGGTCCAAATGGTTAGAAAACGTCATTTTCAAGGGCCGGGAGTAGTATTACATAGTTTCTATATGAAAATACTACTAATTAATCTTATTTATTTTGTTAATTGGGAAGTCTTACCAATAATCAACTTTCAGGCCCGATTGGCTTGAATAAGGACTTATAAAAATCGAATGGGGCTAAAACAAAAAGAAAACAAGGTTTTTAAGAGCCGCGAGTAGTATTACATAGTTTTATGTACAATTACTATAATTTAACCTTATTTCTAGTCTTAATTAGGAAGTTTAACTAAAACTCTAACTTTCAGGCCTGATTGGCCTAAACTGGGCCTTATGAGAGACAAATAGGGCCCAAACGGTGATAAAACGTGATTTTCAAGAGCCGGTAGTAGTGTTACATAGTTTCTATGTATAAATACTATTATTTACCCTTAGTTCTTGTGTTAATTGAATGTTATAACCATAGTCATACTTTCAACCCCGATTGGCCTTCTAGGCCTTATATGAGCCGAATAGGGCAAAAACAAAGAGAAAATATGGTTTTCAATAGCAAAGAGTAGTATTACATAGTTTCTATATACAATTAGTACTCATTAACTTTACTTCGAGTCTTAATTATGAAGTTTGACCTAAAGTCAAACTTTCAGCCCCGATTGGCCGCCAGGCCTTATGAGAGCCCAATAGGGCCTAAACGGTTAGAAAACATGATTTTCATGAGTCGGGAGTAGTATTACATAGTTTCTATGCACAAATACTACTAACTAACCTTATTTCTTATGCTAAGTGGGAAGTTTAACTAATAATCAAACTTTCAGCCCGATGAGCCTGAACAAGGACTTATGAGAGCCGAATAGGACAAAACGTGATTTTCAAGAGCCGGGAGCAGTGTTACATAGTTTCCATGTACAATTACTACAAATTAACCTTATTTAAAGTTTTAATTGGGAAGTTTAACAAAAAGTAAAACTTTCAAACGCAATTGGCCTCAACTAGGACTTATAAAACCGAATTAGGGTCAAAACAGGGAGAAAACATGTTTTTCAAGAGTCAGAGAGTAGAATTATATAGTATCTATGTACAATTAAACTAATTTCCATATTTTAAGTTTTAATTAGGAATTTTGACCAATAGTCAAACTTTCAGCCCCGATTAGCTTGAACTTGGTTTTATATAAGAGCCGAATTGGCCAAACAGGGAGAAAACATGATTTTCAAGAACTGGGCATAGTATTACATAGATTCTATGAACAAATAATACTAATTAACCATATTTCTTTGTTTAATTAAGAAGTTTGACAAAAATTCAAACTTTCAGCCCCGATTCGTCTGCAATAGGCCTTATAAGAGCCAAATAGGGCCCAAAGTGTAAGAAAATGAGGTTTTCAAGAGCCGGGAGTAGTATCACATAGTTTTTGTATATGAATATTACTGATTAACTTTATTTCATCTGTTAATTGGGAAGTTGAATAATAGTCAAACTATCAGCCCTGACTGCCTTAAACTAGGCCTTATAAGAGACAAATTAGGCCCAAATAGGGAGAAAACTTGAGCTTCAAGAGCCGAGAGTAGTATTACATAGTTTTTATGTACAATTATACTAATTAACCTTATTTATAATCTTAATTAAGAAGTTTAACTAAAAGTCAAACTTTTAGTCCCAGCTGGCCTGAACCAGGTCTTATAAGGCTGAATTGGGCCCAAAGGGCAAGAAAACATGATTTTTAAGAGCCAGTAGTAGAATAATATAGTTTCTATGTTTAATTATAAATAATTAATCATATTGAAAGTTTTAGTTAGGAAGTATAACCAAGATTAAAACGTCCAGCCCTGATTGGCTTGAACTAGGCCTATTACTTGCCGAATTGTGCCCAAACAGGGTGAAAATACGAGTTTCAAGAGCCGAGAGTAGTATTACATAATTTTTATGTACAAGTAATTCTAATTAACCTTATTTCTAGTAATATTTGGGAAGTTTAACTAAAAGTCAAAGTTTCAACTCCGATTGGCTTGAACTAGGCCTATTAAGAGCCGCATTAGGCCTAAACAGTGAGAAACATGATTTTCAAGAGACGAGAGTATTAATTACATAGTTTTTATGAATAAGTGATACTAATTAACCTTATTTCTTAGGTTAATTGGAAAGTTTGACCAATACACAAACTTTCAGCCCTGATTGGCCTAAATTAGGCCTAACAAGAGCCGAATCGGGCCCAGACAGGGTGAAAATATGAGTTTCAAGAGTCGAGAGTAGTATTATATAGTTTCTAAATGCAGTTACTACTAATTAATCTTATTTATAGTCTTAATTAGGAAATTTGACGAAAAGTCCAACTACAGCCCCTATTGGCCTAAACTAGGCCTTATAAGAGCGAATAGGGCCCAAATGGTGAGAAAATGTGATTTTCAAGAGCAGGGAGCAGTACTTCATAGTTTCTATGTACAAATACCACTAGTTAACCTTATTTCTTGTGTTAATTGCGAAGTTTGACTAATAGTCATAGCTTCAGTCATGATTGGTCCGAACTAGGCCTTATATAGAACATGATTTTCAAAAGCCGAGAGTAGTATTACATAGTTTTTATGTACCACTATTGCTAATTAACCTAATTCTTGTGTTATTTGGGAAGTTCGACAATAAAACAAATTAGGGAAGTACGACAGTAGAGCCGAATAGTCCCAAACGATGGGAAAACGTGATTTTCAAAAGCTGAGAGTAGTATTATATAGTTTTTATATACAAATATTACCAATTACCTAATTTGTTATGTTATTGGGAAAGTTCGATAATAGACAAACTTTCAGCCCCGATTTTGCCCTGAGTAGGTCTTATAAGAGTCGAATTGGGCTCAAACAGGGTGAAAACTTGAGTTTTAAGAGTCGGCAGTAGTATGTCATAGTTTCCATGTACAATTCTACGAATTAACTGTATTTCTAGATTTAATTGGGAAGTTTAACTAAAAAGTCAAACTTTCATCCCCGACTGGCGTAAACTGGTCTTATAAGAGCCAAATAGGGTCAAAAATGGGGGTGAAAATGGGATTTTCAAGATCCGGGAGTAGAATTACATAGTTTTGATACAAATACTACTAATTAGCATTATTTTTTAGTCTTTATTGGAAAGTTTGACCAAAATCAAAGTTTCAGTCCCGATTGGGCTGAACTAGGCCTTATAAGAACTGAATTGGGCCCATACGGGGAGAAAAGTTGAGTTTTAAGTGTCGGGAGCAGTATTACATAATTCCTATGCACAATTACTACTAATTATCGTATTTCTAATCTTAATTAAGAAGTTTTGACCAAAAGTCAAACTTTCAGCCCCGATTGGCCTGAACCACGACTTATAAGAGCTGAATAGGGTCAAAATGGGGTGAAAACGGGATTTTCAAGAGCCGGGAGTAGAATTATATAGTTTCTATATACAATTACAACTAATTAACATTATTTCTAATCTTAGTTGGTAAGTTTTATCAAAAGTCGAACTTTCCACTCTGATTGGCTTGAATTATGCCTTATAACAGCCGAATTAGGCCCAAACGGTAAGAAAACATGGTTTTCAAGAGCCGACAGTAGTATTACATAGTTTCTATGAACAAATAGTACTAGTTAACCTTATTTTTTGTGTTAATTGGAAAGTTTGACCATAAATCAAACTTTCAACCTCGATTGGCCTGAACTACGCTTTATAAGAGCCGAATTGGGCCCAAACGGTGAAAAATATGGTTTTCAGAATCCGAGAGTAGTATTACATAGTTTTTATGTATAAATATTACTAATTAACCTAATTTCTTTTGTTAATTGGGAGAGTTTAGCAATAGTCAAACTTTCAGCCACGGTCGCCCTGAACTAGGCCTTATAAGATCCGAATTAGGCCCAAACAGGGTGAAAACATGAGTTTCAAGAGCTGGGAGTAGTATTACATAGTTTCTATGTACAATTCTACTAATTAATCTTATTTGCAGACTAGGTGGGAAGTTTGATAAAAAGTCAAACTTTCAGCCTCGATTGGCTTGAATTAGGCCTTATAAGATCCGAAATGGGCCGAAACGGTGAGAAAACAAGGTTTTCAAGAGTCCATAGTAGTATCACATAGTTTCCATAAGCAAATAGAACTAATAAACCTTATTTCTTAGGTAAATTACGAAGTTTGACGAATAGTGAAACTTTCAACCCTGATTGTACTGAAGTAGGCCTTATAAAAGTCAAATTAGGCCCAAAAAGGGAGAAAATGTGAGTTTCAAGAGCCGAGAGTAGTATTATATAGTTTTTATGTACAATTATAAATAATTAATCTTATTTTAAGACTTAATTGGGAAGTTTAACGAAAAGTCAAACTTTCAGCCCAATTGGTCTGAACTAGGACTTATAAGAACCGAATATGCCCACAATGAGAAGAAAGCGTGGTTTTCAAGAGCTGAGAGTAGTATTACATAGTTTCTATGTATAAGTATAACTAATTAATCTTATTTCTAGTGATATTTGAGAAGTCTGACTAAAAGTTAAACTTTCTACCCCAACTGACCTGCATTATGCCTTAAAAGAGCCGAATTGAACCCAAAACAGAGAGAACATGCCATTCAAGAGCTGGGATTATAATTACAAAATTTTGATGAACAATTATACAACTAATTAACCTTATTTAAAGTCATAATTGAGAAGTTTGACCATAAGTCAAACTTTCAGCCCTGATTGGCCTGAATTAAGGCTCATAAGTGTCGAATTGGCTCAGACCGAGGAGAAAATAGGATTTTCAAGAGCCTGGAGTAGAACTACATAGTTTTTATGTATAATTATAACTAATTAACCTTATTTCTATTTTTAGTTAGGAAGTTTGACCAAATTCAAACTTTCAGCCCCGATTGGCTTGAACTAGGCCTTATAAGAGCCAAATTGGGCCAAACTGTTAGCAAATATGGTTTTCAAGAGTTGGGAGTATTATTACATAGCTTCTATAAATAAATAATACTAATTTACTTTATTTCTTAGGTTAATTAGAAAGTTTGACCAATACACAAACTTTCAGCACCGATTGGCCGGAAGTAGGCCTTATAAGAATTGAATTGGGCCCAAACAGGGGAAAATTTGAGTTTAAAGAGCTGGGAGTAGTATTACATAGTTTCTATGTACAATTACTACAATTAATCTTATTTATAGTTTTAATTTGAAAGTTTGTCCGAAGCCTAACTTTAGCCCCGGTTGGCCAAAACTAGGCCTTATAATAGCCGAATTGGGCCATACGGTGAGAAAACGTGGTTTTCAAGGGCCGGGAGTAGTATTATATAGTTTATATGTAAAATATTACTAATTAACCTTATTTTTATTGTCAATTAGAATGTTTGACTAATAATCAGGCTTTCAGCCCCGATTGGGCTGAACAAGAACTAAGTAGAGCCGAATAGGGAAAAATCGAGGAGAAAACGTGATTTTCAAGAGTCGGAAGCAGTATTATATGGTTTATATATACAATTACTACAAATTCTTATTTCTAGTCTTAATTTGAAAGTTTGAACAAAACTTAAACTTTCAAGCCTGATTGGCCTGAATTAGGCCTTATGCGAGACGAATAGGGCCCAAACGGTGAGAAAACATAGTTTTTAAGAGATGGGTGTAGTATTACATAGTTTCTGTAGAATCTAAAAATATGACAACACAAACACTAGTGGGGGTGAATAATGTTTTTAAAAATCTAGACAAGAACTAAGTCTTATTAGAGCCGAGTTGGTCTCTAACAGTGAGAAAACGTGCTTTTCAAGAGCCGGTAGTAGGAATACATAGTTTCTAAATACAATTACAGCTAATTAACCTTATTTCAGGTCTTATTTAAGAAGTTTGATCAAAAGTCAAACTTTCAACCCCGAATGGTCTAACTTGGACTTATAAGAGCCGAATAAGATCAAAACGAGGAGAAAACAGGTTTTTCAAAAGCCGAGAATAGAATTACATAGTTTCTATGTACAATTAAAACTAATTAATCTTATTTCAAGTCTTCATTGGGAAATTTGATGAAAAGTCGAACCTTCAGCCTCGATTGGGCTGAATTAGGACTTATTAGAGCCGAATAGGGTCAAAACGGGGTTTTCAAGATCCAGGTGTAAAATTACATAGCTTCTATGTACAATTACAGCAAATTTCCTTATTTCTTGTCTTAATTGGGAAACTTACCAAAAATCTAACTTTCAGCCTCGATTGGTTTGAACTAGGCTTTATAAGAGCCAAATTAGGTCCAAACTATTAGAAAACGTTGTTTTCAAGGGCCGGGCGTTGTATTACATAAATTCTATGAACAAATAATACTAATAAACCTTATTTTTTTGGTTAATTAAGAAGTTTGATCAGTAATCAAACTTTCAGCCCCTACTGCCCTGAACTAGGCCTTATTTGAACCGAATTGGGCATGAAAAGTGAGAATACATAGGTTTCAAGAGTCGGGAGTAGTATTACATAGTTTCTATGTATAATTACAACTAATTAACCTTATTTCAAGTCTTAATTGAAAATTTGTCTAAAAGTCAAACTTTCAACCCCAATTGGCCTGAACTAGGACTTATAAGAGCCAAGTAGGGCCATAGCAAGGAGAAAACATGGTTTTCAAGAGCCGGGAGTAGTATTACATAGTTTCTATGTACAACTACTACTTAATTAACCTTATTTCTTGCCATATTTAGGAAGTTTGACCAAAACTCAAAATTTTAGCCCTAATTGACCTGAAATGGGCCTTATGAGAGTCGAATAGGGCCCAAACTATGAGAAGACGTGGTTTTCAAGCACCGGGACCTGAATTACATAGTTTTTTTGTACACATGCTACTATTTAATCTTAATTCGTGTTAATTGGGAAGTTTGACTAATAGTTAAACTTTTATTCCCTTTGGCCTGATTTAGCCTTAAAGGAGTCGACTTGGGCCCATAGAGGGAGAAAATGTGAGTTTCAAAATCTGAGAGTTGTATTACATAGTTTTATTTACAAATATTCTAATTAACCTTATTTTTAATCTTAATTAGGCAGTTTTACAGGAAGTCATACTTTCCAGCCCTGATTAGCCAGATCTAGGCCTTATAAGAGCTGTGTAGGGCCTAAACAGTGAGAAAACGTGTTTTTCAAGAGTCAAGAATAGAATTACATAGTTCTATGCACAATTTCAACTAATTAGCGTAATTTCAAGTCTTAATGGGGGTTTGACCAAAAGTCAGACTTTAAGCCCCGAGTGGCTTAAATTAGGCCTTATAAGAGCCGAATAGGGCCCAAACAGTTAGAAAACGAGCTTTTTAAGAGTCAAGAGTAGAATTACACAGTTTCTATGAAAAATAATACTAATAAACCTTATTTCTTAGGTTAATTGGAAAGTTTGAGTAATAGTCAAATTTTCAGCCCCGTTGGCCTGAACTAGGCCTTATAAGAGCCGAATTGGGCCCAAACGGTGAGAAAACATGGTTTTCAAGAACTCGGCGTAGTATTACATAGATTATATGAACAAATAATACTAATAAATCTTATTTCTTATGTTATTTTGGAAGCTTGACAAATAGTCAAACTTTTAGCCCAGACTGCCCTGAACTAGGGCTTATAAGAGCTGAATTAGGCCCAAAAAGGGAGAAAACGTGAGTTTCGAGAGTCAGAAGTAGTTTTACATAATTTCTATGTACAGTTAAACTAATTAACCTTATTTCAAGTTTTAATTGGAAAGCTTGACAAAAAGTCAAACTTCAGCCTCAATTGGCCTGAATTAGGAGTTATAAAAGCAGAATATATAACGAGGAGAAAACGTGATTTTTAAGAACCGAGAGTAGTATTACATTATTTTTAGGTACAAATACTATTAATTAACCTTATTTCTAGTCATATTGGGAAGTTTGACTGAAAGCCAAACTTTTCTAGTCATATTGAGAAAACAAGGACTTATAAAAACCTAATTTGGAAGTTTGAAAAAAAGTCTAACTTTCAATCTTGATTGGCATAAACTAGGCCTTATAAGAGCTTAATAAGGCCCAAACGGTTAGAAAATGTTATTTTCAAGAGCTGAGAGTAGTATTACATAGTTTCTAGTTATATTTGAGAAGTTTAAGTAAAAATCAAACTTTCAGCCCTAATTGGCCTGATTAGACCTTATAAGAGCGGAATATAGCCCAAACGGTGAGAAAAAGTGGTTTTCAAGTACCGAGAGTAGAATTATAGGTTTTTCTTTACAAATACCGCTAATTAATCTTATTTCAAGAGCTGGGAGCAGTATTTTATAGTTTCTATGTACAAATACCACTAGTTAACCTTATTTCTGGTGTTAATTGTGAAGTTTGACTAATAGTCTTAGCTTCAGTCATGATTGGTCCGAACTAGGCCTTATATAGAACATGATTTTCAAAAGCCGAGAGTAGTATTACATAGTTTTTATGTACCGCTATTACTAATTAAACTAATTTCTTGTGTTATTTGGGAAGTTCGACAATAAACAAATTAGGAAAGTTCGACAGTAGAGCCGAATAGGCCCAAACGATGGGAAAACGTGATGTTCAAAAGCTGAGAGTAGTATTATATAGTTTTTATGTACAAATATTACCAATTAACCTAATTTATTATGTTATTAGCAAAGTTCGATAATAGACAAACTTTCAGCCCCGATTTTGCCCTGAAGTAGGCCTTATAAGAGTCAAATTGGGCTCAAACAGGGTGAAAACTTGAGTTTCAAGAGCCGGAAGTACTATGTCATAGTTTCCATGTACAATTCTACTAATTAATTGTATTTCTAGATTTAAATGGGAAGTTTAACTAAAAGTCAAAGTTTCACCCCCGGCTGGCGTAAACTGGTCTTATAAGAGCCAAATAGGGTCAAAATGGGGTGAAAACGGGATTTTCAAGATTCGGGAGTAGAATTACATAGTTTTGAGATACAAATACTACTAATTAGCATTATTTTTTAGTTTTTATTGGAAATTTTGACCAAATCAAATTTTCAGCCCTGATTGGGCTGAACTAGGCCTCATAAGAACTGAATTGGGCCCATACTAGGAGAAAACATGAGTTTTAAGTGTCGGGAGCAGTATTACATAGTTCCTATGCACAATTACTACTAATTAATCTTATTTCTAGTATTAATTAAGAAGTTTGACTAAAATCAAACTTTCAGCCCCGATTAGCCTGAACCACGACTTATAAGAGCTGAATGGGTCAAAATGGGTGAAAACGGGATTTTCAAGAGTCGGGAGTAGAATTATATAGTTTCTATATACAATTACAACTAATTAACATTATTTCTAATCTTAGTTGGTAAGTTTTATCAAAAGTCAAACTTTCCACTCCGATTGGCTTGAATTATGCCTTATAATAGCCGAATTAGGCCCAAACGGTGAGAAAACATGATTTTCAAGAGCCGACAGTAGTATTACATAGTTTCTATGAACAAATAATATTAGTTAACCTTATTTTTTTGTGTTAATTAGAAAGTTTGACCATAAATCAAACTTTCAGCCTCGATTGGCCTGGACTAGGCTTTATAAGAGCCGAATAGGGCCCAAACGGTGGGAAAATATGGTTTTCAAGAGCCGAGAGTAGTATTACATAGTTTTTATGTATAAATATTACTAATTAATCTAATTTCTTGTGTTAATTGTGAGAGATTAGCAATAGTCAAACTTTCAACCACGGTTGCCTGAACTTGGCCTTATAAGATCCGAATTAGGCCCAAATGGGTGAAAACGTGAGTTTCAAGAGCTGGGAATGGTATTACATAGTTTCTATGTACAATTATATTCATTAATCTTATTTGCAGACTAGGTGGGAAGTTTGATAAAAAGTCAAACTTTCAGCCCCGAATGGCTTGAATTAGGTCTTATAAGAACCGAATTGGGCCGAACAGTGAGAAAACAAGGTTTTCAAGAGTCAGGAGTAGTATCACATAGTTTCTATAAGCAAATCGTACTAATAAACCTTATTTCTTAGGTTAATTGCAAAGTTTGACCAATAGTCAAACTTCAACCCCGATTGTACTGAAATAGGCCTTATAAAAGTCAAATTAGGCCCAAAAAGGGAGAAAACGTGTGTTTCAAGAGCCGAGAGTAGTATTATATAGTTTCTATGTACAATTATAAATAATTAATCTTATTTTAAGACTTAATTGGGAAGTTTAACGAAAAGTCAAACTTTCAGCCCTAATTGCTCTGAAATAGGACTTATAAGAGCCGAATATGGCCACAATGAGGAGAAAACATGATTTTCAAGAGACGAGAGTAGTATTACTTAGTTTCTATGTACAAGTACTACTAATTAATCCTATTTCTAGTGATATTTGAGAAGTTTGACTAAAAGTCAAACTTTCAATCCCAACTGGCCTGCATTATGCCATAAAAGAGCCGAATTGAGCCCAAACAGAGAGAACATGCCATTCAAGAGCTGGGATTAGAATTACAAAGTTTCGATGTACAATTATGCAACTAATTAACCTTATTTAAAGTCATAATGAGAAGTTTGACCATAAGTCAAACTTTCTGCCCTGATTGGCCTGAATTAGGGCTCATAAGTGTCGATTGGCTCAAACCGGGGAAAAATAGGGTTTTCAAGAGCCTGGAGTAGAACTACATAGTTTTATGTATAATTACAACTAATTAACCTTATTTCTATTTTTAGTTGGGAAGTTTGACCAAATTCAAACTTTCAGCCCCGATTGGCTTGAACAACTGGGCCTTATAAGAGCCAATTGGGCCAAACTGTTAACAAATTACTATGCACAATTACTACTAATTAATCTTATTTCTAGTATTAATTAAGAAGTTTGACTAAAATCAAACTTTCAGCCCCGATTAGCCTGAACCACGACTTATAAGAGCTGAATGGGTCAAAATGGGTGAAAACGGGATTTTCAAGAGTCGGGAGTAGAATTATATAGTTTCTATATACAATTACAACTAATTAACATTATTTCTAATCTTAGTTGGTAAGTTTTATCAAAAGTCAAACTTTCCACTCCGATTGGCTTGAATTATGCCTTATAATAGCCGAATTAGGCCCAAACGGTGAGAAAACATGATTTTCAAGAGTCGACAGTAGTATTACATAGTTTCTATGAACAAATAATATTAGTTAACCTTATTTTTTTGTGTTAATTAGAAAGTTTGACCATAAATCAAACTTTCAGCCTCGATTGGCCTGGACTAGGCTTTATAAGAGCCGAATAGGGCCCAAACGGTGGGAAAATATGGTTTTCAAGAGCCGAGAGTAGTATTACATAGTTTTTATGTATAAATATTACTAATTAATCTAATTTCTTGTGTTAATTGTGAGAGATTAGCAATAGTCAAACTTTCAACCACGGTTGCCTGAACTTGGCCTTATAAGATCCGAATTAGGCCCAAATGGGTGAAAACGTGAGTTTCAAGAGCTGGGAATGGTATTACATAGTTTCTATGTACAATTATATTCATTAATCTTATTTGCAGACTAGGTGGGAAGTTTGATAAAAAGTCAAACTTTCAGCCCCGATTGGCTTGAATTAGGTCTTATAAGAACCGAATTGGGCCGAACAGTGAGAAAACAAGGTTTTCAAGAGTCGGAGTAGTATCACATAGTTTCTATAAGCAAATCGTACTAATAAACCTTATTTCTTAGGTTAATTGCAAAGTTTGACCAATAGTCAAACTTCAACCCCGATTGTACTGAAATAGGCCTTATAAAAGTCAAATTAGGCCCAAAAAGGGAGAAAACGTGTGTTTCAAGAGCCGAGAGTAGTATTATAAAGTTTCTATGTACAATTATAAATAATTAATCTTATTTTAAGACTTAATTGGGAAGTTTAACGAAAAGTCAAACTTTCAGCCCTAATTGCTCTGAAATAGGACTTATAAGAGCCGAATATGGCCACAATGAGGAGAAAACATGATTTTCAAGAGACGAGAGTAGTATTACTTAGTTTCTATGTACAAGTACTACTAATTAATCCTATTTCTAGTGATATTTGAGAAGTTTGACTAAAGTCAAACTTTCAATCCCACTGGCCTGCATTATGCCATAAAAGAGCCGAATTGAGCCCAAACAGAGAGAACATGCCATTCAAGAGCTGGGATTAGAATTACAAAGTTTCGATGTACAATTATGCAACTAATTAACCTTATTTAAAGTCATAATTGAGAAGTTTGACCATAAGTCAAACTTTCTGCCCTGATGGCCTGAATTAGGGCTCATAAGTGTCGATTGGCTCAAACCGGGGAAAAAATAGGGTTTTCAAGAGCCTGGAGTAGAACTACATAGTTTTTATGTATAATTACAACTAATTAACCTTATTTCTATTTTTAGTGGGAAGTTTGACCAAATTCAAACTTTCAGCCCCGATTGGCTTGAACAACTGGGCCTTATAAGAGCCAAATTGGGCCAAACTGTTAGCAAATTACTATGCACAATTACTACTAATTAATCTTATTTCTAGTATTAATAAGAAGTTTGACTAAAATCAAACTTTCAGCCCCGATTAGCCTGAACCACGACTTATAAGAGCTGAATGGGTCAAAATGGGTGAAAACGGGATTTTCAAGAGTCGGGAGTAGAATTATATAGTTTCTATATACAATTACAACTAATTAACATTATTTCTAATCTTAGTTGGTAAGTTTTATCAAAAGTCAAACTTTCCACTCCGATTGGCTTGAATTATGCCTTATAATAGCCGAATTAGGCCCAAACGGTGAGAAAACATGATTTTCAAGAGCCGACAGTAGTATTACATAGTTTCTATGAACAAATAATATTAGTTAACCTTATTTTTTTGTGTTAATTAGAAAGTTTGACCATAAATCAAACTTTCAGCCTCGATTGGCCTGGACTAGGCTTTATAAGAGCCGAATAGGGCCCAAACGGTGGGAAAATATGGTTTTCAAGAGCCGAGAGTAGTATTACATAGTTTTTATGTATAAATATTACTAATTAATCTAATTTCTTGTGTTAATTGTGAGAGATTAGCAATAGTCAAACTTTCAACCACGGTTGCCTGAACTTGGCCTTATAAGATCCGAATTAGGCCCAAATGGGTGAAAACGTGAGTTTCAAGAGCTGGGAATGGTATTACATAGTTTCTATGTACAATTATATTCATTAATCTTATTTGCAGACTAGGTGGGAAGTTTGATAAAAAGTCAAACTTTCAGCCCCGATTGGCTTGAATTAGGTCTTATAAGAACCGAATTGGGCCGAACAGTGAGAAAACAAGGTTTTCAAGAGTCAGGAGTAGTATCACATAGTTTCTATAAGCAAATCGTACTAATAAACCTTATTTCTTAGGTTAATTGCAAAGTTTGACCAATAGTCAAACTTCAACCCCGATTGTACTGAAATAGGCCTTATAAAAGTCAAATTAGGCCCAAAAAGGAGAAAACGTGTGTTTCAAGAGCCGAGAGTAGTATTATATAGTTTCTATGTACAATTATAAATAATTAATCTTATTTTAAGACTTAATTGGGAAGTTTAACGAAAAGTCAAACTTTCAGCCCTAATTGCTCTGAAATAGGACTTATAAGAGCCGAATATGACCACAATGAGGAGAAAACATGATTTTCAAGAGACGAGAGTAGTATTACTTAGTTTCTATGTACAAGTACTACTAATTAATCCTATTTCTAGTGATATTTGAGAAGTTTGACTAAAAGTCAAACTTTCAATCCCAACTGGCCTGCATTATGCCATAAAAGAGCCGAATTGAGCCCAAACAGAGAGAACATGCCATTCAAGAGCTGGGATTAGAATTACAAAGTTTCGATGTACAATTATGCAACTAATTAACCTTATTTAAAGTCATAATTGAGAAGTTTGACCATAAGTCAAACTTTCTGCCCTGATTGGCCTGAATTAGGGCTCATAAGTGTCGATTGGCTCAAACCGGGGAAAAAATAGGGTTTTCAAGAGCCTGGAGTAGAACTACATAGTTTTTATGTATAATTACAACTAATTAACCTTATTTCTATTTTTAGTTGGGAAGTTTGACCAAATTCAAACTTTCAGCCCCGATTGGCTTGAACAACTGGGCCTTATAAGAGCCAAATTGGGCCAAACTGTTAGCAAATATGGTTTTCAAGAGTTGGGAGTAGTATTACATAGTTTCTATAAATAAATATTATTAATTTACTTTATTTCTTAGGTTAATTAGGAAGTTTGACCAATACACAAACTTTCAGCACCGTTTGGCTTGAAGTAGGCCTTATTAAGAATTGAATTGGGCCTAAACAGGGAGAAAACGTGAGTTTCAAGAGCTGTGAGTAGTATTACATAATTTCCATGTATAATTACTACTAATTAATCTGTTTTATAGTTTTTATTTGAAAGTTTGACCGAAGCCTAACTTTAGCCCCGGTTGGCCAAAACTAGGCCTTATAAGAGCCGAATAGGGCCAAGCGGTGAGAAAACATGATTTTCAAGGGCCGGGAGTAGTATTATATAGTTTATATGTAAAATATTACTAATTAACCTTATTTTTTGTGTCAATTAGAATGTTTGACTAATAATCCAAGCTTTCAGCCCCAATTTGGCTGAACAAGAACTAAGTAGAGCCGAATAGGGAAAATCGAGGAGAAAACGTGGTTTTCAAGAGTCGGGAGCAGTATTATATGGTTTATATACAATTACTACAAATTAACCTTATTTCTAGTCTTAATTAGGAAGTTGGAATAAAAGTTAACTTTCAAGCCTGATTGGCCTGAATTAGGCCTTATGCGAGACGAATAGGGCCCAAACGGTGAGAAAACATAGTTTTTAAGAGATAGGAGTAGTATTACATAGTTTCTGTAGGATCTAAAAATATGACAACACAAACATTAGAGGGGGGTGAATAATGTTTTTAAAAATCTAGACAAGAACTAGGTCTTATTAGAGCCGAGTTGGTCTCTAACAACGAGAAAATGTGCTTTTCAAGAGCCGGCAGTAGGAATACATAGTTTCTAAGTATAATTACAACTAATTAATCTTATTTCAAGTCTTAATTAAGAAGTTTGATCAAAAGTCAAACTTTCAACCTGAATGGCCTCAACTTGGACTTATAAGAGCCGAATTGGCTCAAAACGAGGAGAAAACAGGTTTTTCAAAAGCCGGGAGTAGAATTACATAGTTTCTATGTACAATTAAAACTAATTAATCTTATTTCAAGTCTTAATTAGGAAATTTGATGAAAAGTCGAACCTTCAGCCTCGATTTGCTGAACTAGGACTTATTAGAGCCGAATAGGGTCAAAACGGGGTTTTCAAGATCCAGGAGTAAAATTACATAGCTTCTATGTGCAATTACAGAAAATTTCCTAATTTCTTGTCTTAATTGGGAAACTTACCAAAAATCGAATTTCAGCCTCGATTGGCTTGAACTAGGCTTTATAAGAGCCGAATTAGGTCCAAACTGTTAGAAAACTTTATTTTCAAGGGCCGGCGTAGTATTACATAAATTCTATGAACAAATAATACTAATAAACCTTATTTTTTTGGTTAATTAGTAAGTTTGACTAGTAATCAAACTTTCAGCCCCTACTGCCTGAACTAGGCCTTATTTGAACCGAATTGGGCCCAAAAGTGAGAATACATAGGTTTCAAGAGTCGGGAATAGTATTACGTAGTTTCTATGTTTAATTACAACTAATGAACCTTATTTCAAGTCTTAATTGGAAATTTATCTAAAAGCCAAACTTTCAGCCTCAATTGGCCTGAACTAGGACTTATAAGAGCCAAGTAGGGCCATAGCAAGGAGAAAACATGATTTTAAAAAGCCGGGAGTAGTATTACATAGTTTCCATGTACAACTACTACTTAATTAACCTTATTTCTTGCCATATTTAGGAAGTTTGACCAAAAGTCAAATTTTAGCCCTGATTAACCTGAAATGGGCCTTATGAGAGTTGAATAGGCCCAAACTATGAGAAGACGTGGTTTTCAAGTACCGGGAGTAGAATTACATAGTTTTTGTACACATGCTACTATTTAATCTTAATTCTTGTGTTTATTGAGAAGTTTGACTAATAGTTAAACTTTCAGCGCCTTTGGCCTGATTTAGCCTTAAAGGAGTCGATTTGGGCCCAAAGAGGGAGAAAACGTGAGTTTCAAAATCTGAGAGTTGTATTACATAGTTTTATTTACAAATATTACTAATTAACCTTATTTTTAATCTTAATTGGGAAGTTTTACAGGAAGTCATATTTTCAGCCCTGATTAGCCAGATCTAGGCCTTATAAGAGCTGAGTAGGGCCTAAACAGTGAGAAAACGTGTTTTTCAAGAGCCAAGAATAGAATTACATAGTTCTATGCATAATTTAAACTAATTAGCATAACTTCAAGTCTTAATGGGGGTTTTACCAAAAGTGAAACTTTAAGCCCGAGTGGCTTGAATTAGGCCTTATAAGAGCTGAATAGGGCCCAAACAGTGAGAAAACGAGCTTTTCAAGAGTCAAGAGTAGAATTACATAGTTTCTATGAAATATAATACTAATAAACCTTATTTCTTAGGTTAATTGGAAAGTTTGAGTAATAGTCAAATTTTCAGCCCAGTTTGGTTTGAATTAGGCCTTATAAGAGCCGAATTGGGCCCAAACGGTGAGAACATATAGTTTTTAAGAACTCGGCGTAGTATTACATAGATTATATGAACAAATAATACTAATAAATCTTATTTCTTATGTTATTTGGGAAGTTTGACAAATAGTCAAACTTTTAGCCCAGACTGCCCTGAAGTAAGGCTTATAAGAGCCGAATTAGGCCCAAAAAGGAAGAAAAAGTGAGTTTCAAGAGTCGGAAGTACTATTACATAATTTCTATGTACAATTAAAACTAAGCAACATTATTTCAAGTCTTAATTGAAAAGTTTGACCAAAAGTCAAACTTCAGCCTCAATTGGCCTGAATTAGGAGTTATAAAAGCAGAATACATAACGAGGAGAAAGCGTGATTTTCAAGAACCGAGAGTAGTATTACATTATTTTTATGTACAAATACTAATAATTAACCTTATTTCTAGTCATATTTGAGAAGTTTGACTGAAAGCCAAACTTTCAGTCCCGATTGGCCTGAACTAAGCCTTGTGAGAGTCGAATAGGGCCAAACGGCGAGAAAACGTGGTTTTCAAGTACCCGGAGTAGAATTACGTAGTTTTTATATACAAATACTACTAATTAACCTTAATCATGTGTTAATTGGGAGGTTTGATCAAAATCAAACTTTCAGCCCCGCTTGGCCAGAATAATGCCTTAAAAGAACCGAATTGAGCCCAAACAACATGAAAACATGAGTTTCAAGATTCGAGAGTAGTATTACAAGTTTTTATGTACAAATACTACTAATTCACCTTATTCTAGCCTTAATTGGGAAGTTTGACCAGAAGATAAACTTTTAGCCCTAATTGGCCTGAACAAGGCCTTTTACGAGCGAATAAGGCCTAAACAGGGAGAAAATGTGCTTTTCAAGAGCTGAAAGTAGATACAAAGTTTCTATGCACAATTACTTTTAGAAAATATTTTCAAGAGCCGGGAGTAGAATTATATAGTTTCTATGCACAATTAAAACTAATTAACCTTATTTCAAATCTTAATTAGGAAGCTTGATCAAAAGTCAAACTTTAAGCCCCGAGTGGCTTGAATTAGGCCTTATAAGATCCGAATTGGGCCCAAACTTTGAGAAATATGCTTTTTTAGAGCCAAGTGCTTTACATTATTTATATGAACAAATAATATTAATAAACCTTATTTCTTATATTAATTGAGAAGTTTGACATATAGTCAAACTTTTAGCCCTGTTTGGCCTGAGCTAGACCTTATAAGAGCCGAATTGGGCCCAATCGGTTAGAAAATATGCTTTTCAAGAGCCAGGAGTAGAATTATATTGTTTTTATATACAATTACAACTAATTAACCAAATTTCAAGGCTTAATTAAGAAGTTTGACAAAAAGTCTAATTTTTAGCCCTGATTAGCTTGAATTAGGTCTTATAAGAGCCGATTGGGCCCCATCAGTAAGAAAATATTATTTTCAAGTGCCGAGAGTAGTATTACATAGAATCTATGGACAAATAATACTAATAAACTATATTTTTTAGCTTAGTTGGGAAGTTTGATCAATAGTCAAACTTTCATCCTCGTTAGGCCTGAATTAGGCCTTATAAGAACCTAACTGGTCCTAAAAAGCCAGAAAACGTGAGTTTCAGGAGCGGGAGTAGTATTACATAGTTTTTATATACAATTACTACTAAATAACCATATTTGAAGTATTAATTGGGAAGTTTAACCAAAAGTCTAACTTCAGCCCTGATTGGGCTAAACTAGGCCTTATAAGAGCCGAGTAGGGCCCAAACGGCGAGAAAAACTTTTTGTTTTCAAGAGCCGAGATAGTATTACATAGTTTCTATGTATAAGTACTGCCAATTAACCTTATTTCTAGTTATATTTGGGAAGTTTCAGCAAAAGTCAAACTTTCAGCCACGATTAGCCTGATTAGGCCTTAAGAGAGCCGACTAGGGCCTCAAACGATAAGAAAACGTGGTTTTCAAGTGCCAGGAGTAGAATTAGATTATTTTTATGTATAAATATTACTAATTAACCTTAATTCTTGTGTTAATTGGAAAGTCAAAATTTTACCCCTGTTTGGCCTGAATTAGGCCTTATAAGAGCCGAATTGGGCCCAAACAGGGAGGAAAAATGAGTTTCAAGAGCCTGGAGAAGTGTTACGTAGTTTTTATATACAAATATGACTAATTAACCTTAATTCTAGTCTTATTGAAAAGTTTCAGCAGATGTCAAACTTCCAGCTACAATTGGCCTAAAGTAGGCCTTATAAGAGCCGAATAGGGCCCAAACAGTAAGAAAATATGCTTTTCAGGAGCAGAGTCGAATTACATAGTTTTTATGTATAATCACTACTAATTTACCTTATTTATAGTCTTAATTTGGAAGTTTGAAAAAAAAGTCTAACTTTCAATCCTGATTGGCATAAACTAGGCCTTATAAGAGCTTAATAAGGTCCAAACGGTTAGAAAATGTTATTTTCAAGAGTTGAGAGTAGTATTACATAGTTTCTAGTTATATTTGAGAAGTTTAAGCAAAAATCAAACTTTCAGCCCTAATTGGCCTGATCTAGACCTTATAAGAGCGGAATATAGCCCAAACGGTGAGAAAAAGTGGTTTTCAAGTACCGAAAGAGGAATAGGATTTTCAAGAGCCTGGAGTAGAACTACATAGTTTTTACGTATAATTATAACTAATTAACCTTATTTCTATTTTTAGTTAGGAAGTTTGACCAAATTCAAACTTTCAGCCCCGATTGGCTTGAACTGGGCCTTATAAGAGCCAAATTGGGCCAAACTGTTAGCAAATATGATTTTCAAGAGTTGGGAGTAGTATTACATAGTTTCTATAAATAAATAATACTATTTTACTTTATTTCTTAGGTTAATTAGGAAGTTTGACCAATACACAAACTTTCAGCACCGATTGGCCTGAAGTAGGCCTTATAAGAATTGAATTGGGCCCAAAAAGGGGAAAAATGTGAGTTTAAAGAGCTGGGAGTAGTATTACATAGTTTCTATGTACAATTACTACTAATTAATCTTATTTATAGTTTTAATTTGAAAGTTTGACCGAAGCCTAACTTTAGCCCCGGTTGGCCAAAACTAGGCCTTATAAGAGCCGAATTAGGCCAAACGGTGAGAAAACGTGGTTTTCAAGGGCCGTGAGTAGTGTTATATAGTTTATATGTAAAATATTACTAATTAACCTTATTTTTATTGTCAATTAGAATGTTTGACTAATAATCAGGCTTTCAGCCCCGATTGGGCTGAACAAGAACTAAGTAGAGCCGAATAGGGAAAAATCGAGGAGAAAACGTGATTTTCAAGAGTCGGAAGCAGTATTATATGGTTTATATATACAATTACTACAAATTAACCTTATTTCTAGTCTTAATTAGGAAGTTTGAACAAAACTTAAACTTTCAAGCCTGATTGGCCTGAATTAGGCCTTATGCGAGACGAATAGGGCCCAAACGGTGAGAAAACATAGTTTTTAAGAGATGGGAGTAGTATTACATAGTTTTTGTAGAATCTAAAAATATGACAACACAAACACTAGTGGGGGGTGAATAATGTTTTTAAAAATCTAGACAAGAAGTAGGTCTTATTAGAGTCAAGTTGGTCTCTAACAGTGAGAAAACGTGCTTTTCAAGAGCCGGTAGTAGGAATACATAGTTTCTAAGTACAATTACAACTAATTAACCTTATTTCAGGTCTTATTTAAGAAGTTTGATCAAAAGTCAAGCTTTCAACCCCGAATGGCCTCAACTTGGACTTATAAGAGCCGAATAAGATCAAAACGAGGAGAAAACAGGTTTTTCAAAAGCTGAGAATAGAATTACATAGTTTCTATGTACAATTAAAACTAATTAATCTTATTTCAAGTCTTCATTGGGAAATTTGATGAAAAGTCGAACCTTCAGCCTCGATTGGGCTGAACTAGGACTTATAGAAGCCGAATAGGGTCAAAACGGGGTTTTCAAGATCCAGGAGTAAAATTACATAGCTTTAATGTAAATTACAGCAAATTTCCTTATTTCTTGTCTTAATTGGGAAACTTACCAAAAATCCAACTTTCAGCCTCGATTGGTTTGAACTAGGCTTTATAAGAGCCAAATTAGGTCCAAACTGTTAGAAAATGTTGTTTTCAAGGGCCGGGCGTGGTATTATATAAATTCTATGAACAAATAATACTAATAAACCATATTTTTTTGGTTAATTATGAAGTTTGATCAGTAATCAAACTTTCAGCACCTACTGCCCTGAACTAGGCCTTATTTGAACCGAATTGGGCATGAAAAGTGAGAATACATAGGTTTCAAGAGTCGGGAGTTGTATTACATAGTTTCAATGTATAATTACAACTAATTAACCTTATTTCAAGTCTTAATTGGATATTTGTCTAAAAGTCAAACTTTCAACCCCAATTGGCCTGAACTAGGACTTATAAGAGCCAAGTAGGGCCATAGCAAGGAGAAAACATGATTTTCAAGAGCCGGGAGTAGTATTACATAGTTTCTATGTACAACTACTACTTAATTAACCTTATTTCTTGCCATATTTAGGAAGTTTGACTAAAAGTCAAAATTTTAGCCCTAATTGACTTGAAATGGGCCTTATGAGAGTCGAATAGGGCCCAAACTATGAGAAGACGTGGTTTTCATGTACCGGGACCTGAATTACATAGTTTTTTTGTACACATGCTACTATTTAATCTTAATTCGTGTTAATTGGGAAGTTTGACTAATAGTTAAACTTTTATTCCCTTGGCCTGATTTAGCCTTAAAGGAGTCGACTTGGGCCCATAGAGGGAGAAAATGTGAGTTTCAAAATCTGAGAGTTGTATTACATAGTTTTATTTACAAATATTACTAATTAACCTTATTTTTAATCTTAATTAGGTAGTTTTACAGGAAGTCATACTTTCAGCCCTGATTAGTCAGATCTAGGCCTTATAAGAGCTGTGTAGGGCCTAAACAGTGAGAAAACGTGTTTTTCAAGAGTCAAGAATAGAATTACATAGTTCTATGCACAATTTCAACTAATTAGCGTAATTTCAAGTCTTAATGGGGGTTTGACCAAAAGTCAGACTTTAAGCCCCGAGTGGCTTGAATTAGGCCTTATAAGAGCCGAATAGGGCCCAAACAGTGAGAAAACGAGCTTTTTAAGAGTCAAGAGTAGAATTACACAGTTTCTATGAAAAATAATACTAATAAACCTTATTTCTTAGGTTAATTGGAAAGTTTGAGTAATAGTCAAATTTTCAGCCCCTTTGGCCTGAACTAGGCCTTATAAGAGCCGAATTGGGCCCAAACGGTGAGAAAACATGATTTTCAAGAACTCGGCGTAGTATTACATAGATTATATGAACAAATAATACTAATAAATCTTATTTCTTATGTTATTTGGGAAGCTTGACAAATAGTCAAACTTTTAGCCCAGACTGCCCTGAACTAGGGCTTATAGGAGCCGAATTAGGCCCAAAAAGGGAGAAAACGTGAGTTTCGAGAGTCAGAAGTAGTATTACATAATTTCTATGTACAATTAAAACTAATTAACCTTATTTTAAGTCTTAATTGGAAAGTTTGACCAAAAGTCAAACTTCAGCCTCAATTGGCCTGAATTAGGAGTTATAAAAGCAGAATATATAACGAGGAGAAAACGTAATTTTCAAGAACCGAGAGTAGTATTACATTATTTTTAGGTACAAATACTATTAATTAACCTTATTTCTAGTCATATTGGGAAGTTTGACTGAAAGCCAAACTTTCAGCCCTGATTGGACTGAACTAAGCCTTATGAGAGTCGAATAGGGCCAAACGGCAAGAAAACATGGTTTTCAAGTACCGGGAGTAGAATTACATAGTTTTTATATATAAATACTACTAATTAACCTTAATCATGTGTTAATTGGGAGGTTTGACCAAAAGTCAAACTTTCAGCCCCGCTTGGCCCGAATAATGCCTTAAAAGAACCGAATTGAGCCCAAACAACATGAAAACATAAGTTTCAAGATCCGAGAGTAGTATTACAAGTTTTATGTATAAATACTACTAATTAACCTTATTCTAGCCTTAATTGGGAAGTTTGACCAGAAGAAAAACTTTCAGCCCCGAATGGCCTGAACAAGGCCTTATATAAGCGAATAAGGCCCAAACAGGAAGAAAATGTGCTTTTCAAGAGCTGAAGTCGATACAAAGTTTCTATGCACAATTGCTTCTAGAAAATGTTTTCAAGAGCCGGGAGTAGAATTACATTATTTCTATACACAATTAAAACTAATTAACCTTATTTCAAGTCTTAATTAGGAAGCTTGATTAAAAGTCAAACTTTAAGCCCCGAGTGGCTTGAATTAGGCCTTATAAGATCCGAATTGGGCCCAAACCTTGAGAAATATGCTATTTAAGAGCCGAGAGCTTTTCATTATTTATATGAACAAATAATATTAATAAACCTTATTTCTTATATTAATTGAGAAGTTTGACACATAGTCAAACTTTTAGCCCCGTTTGGCCTGAGCTAGACCTTATAAGAGCCGAATTGGGCCCAATCGGTTAGAAAATATGCTTTTCAAGAGACAGGAGTAGAATTACATTGTTTTTTTATACAATTACAACTAATTAACTAAATTTTAAGACTTAATTGGGAAATTTGACCAAAAGTCTAATTTTAGCCCTGATTAGCTTGAATTAGGTCTCATAAGAGCCGAATTGGGCCCCATCAGTAAGAAAATATTATTTTCAAGTGCTGAGAGTAGTATTACATAGATTCTATGAACAAATAATACTAATAAACCATACTTTTTAGCTTAGTTGGGAAGTTTGATCAATATTCAAACTTTCATCCTCGTTTGGCCTGAATTAGGCCTTATAAGAGCCTAATTGGTCCCAAAAAGGCAGAATACAATTACTACTAAATAACCTTATTTGAAGTCTTAATTGGAAAGTTTAACCGAAAGTCTAACTTTCAGCCTCGATTGGGCTAAGCTAGGCTTTATAAGAGCCGAGTAGGGCCCAAACGATGAAAAACTTTTTGTTTTCAAGGGCCGATAGTAGTATTACATAGTTTCTATGTATAATTTGGGAAGTTTCAGCAAAAGTCAAACTTTCAGCCACGATTAGCCTGATGTAGGCCTTAAGAGAGCCGACTAGAGCCTCAAACGATAAGAGAACGTGGTTTTCAAGTGCTGGGAGTAGAATTATATTGTTTTTATGTATAAATACTATTAATTAACCTTAATTCTTGTGTTAATTAAAAAGTCAAAATTTCATCCCTGTTTGGCCTGAATTAGGCCTTAAAAGAGCCGAATTGGGCCTAAACAGGGAGAAAACATGAGTTTCAAGAGCCAGGAGAAGTGTTATGTAGTTTTTATGTACAAATATGACTAATTAACCTTAATTCTAGTCTTATTGAGAAGTTTCACCAGATGTCAAACTTTCAGCTACGATTGGCCTAAACTTACCTTATAAGAGCCGAATAGGGCCCAAACAGTAAGAAAATGTGCTTTTCAGGAGCAGAGAGTCGAATTACATAGTTTTTATGTATAATCACTACTAATTAACCTTATTTATAGTCTTAACTGGGAAGTTTAAAAAAAAGTCTAACTTTCAGTCCTGATTGGCCTAAACTAGGCCTTATAAGAGCTTAATAAGGCCCAAACAGTCAGAAAATGTTATTTTCAAGAGCTTAGAGCAGTATTACATAGTTTCTAGTTATTTTTGGAATGTTTAAGCAAAAATCAAACTTTCCCTAAGTGGCCTGATCTAGACCTTATAAGAGCGGAATATAGCCCAAACGGTGAGAAAAAGTGGTTTTCAAGTACCGGGAGTAGAATTACAAGTTTTTCTATACAAATACCACTAATTAACCTTAATTCTTGTGATAATTGGAAAGTTTAACAATAGTAAAAAATTCAGCCCCGTTTGGCCTGATTTTAGGTCTTAAAGAGCCGAATTAGACCCAAACAGGGAGAAAACGATAGTTTCTAGTGCCGGGAGTAGTATTACATAATTTTTATATGCAAATACTACTAATTAACATTATTTCTATTCTTAATTGAGAAATTTGACTAGAAGTCAAACTTTCAGCCCCGATTGACTTGAAAAGACCTTTTAAGAGTCGAATTGGACCAGAAGAGGGAGAAAACATGCTTTTCAAGAGCCCGGAGTAGAATTACATAGTTTGCATGTACAATTACAACTATTAACCTTATTTAAAGTCTTCATTGAATAGTTTGACCAAATGTCAAAATTTCAACCCCGTTTTCTGAACTAGGCCCTAAAAAAGCCGAATTGAGCCCAACAGAGAGGAAATTTGAGTTTCAAGAGTCATGAGTTGTATTACATAGTTTTATATACAAATACTATTAATTAATCTTATTTCTAATCTTAATTAAGAAGTTTGACCAGAAGTCAAACTTTCAGCCCAGATTGGCCTGAACAGGCCTTATAAGGGCCTAATTGGGCCCAAACAGTGAGAAAAACATGCCTTTCAAGAGCTGGTAATAGGATTACATAGTTTTAATATACAAATACAATTAATTAACATTATTCAAGTCTTAATTGAGAAGTTTGATCAAAACTCAAACTTTTAGACCCGATTGACCTCAATTATAAGAGCCTAATAAAGTCAAAACGGGGAGAGTTTACGGGGTTTTTCAAAAGCCGGGACTAGAATTACATAATTTCTATGTACAATTATAACTAATTAACCTTAATTCAAGTTTTAATTGGGAAGTTGACGAAAAGTTAAAGTTTCAGCCTTGATTGGCCTGAACTGAACTTATAAGAGTCGAACCGGGTCAAAACAGGGAGTAAACAGGGTTTTCAAGAGCCGAGAGTAGAATTACATAATTTCTATGTACAATCACAACAAATTTACCTTATTTCAGGTCTTAATTGGAAAGTTTGACCAAAAGTCAAACTTTTATCACTAATTGGCTGAACTAGGCTTTATAAGAGCCTAATTGGGCCAACCGGAAAAGAAAACATAGTTTTCAAGAGTCGGGCATAGTATTACATAGATTTCATGAACAAATAAAACTAATAAATCTTATTTCTTAGGTTAATTGTGAAGTTTAACCAATAGTCAAATTTTCAGCCCCGACTACCCTAAACTAGGTCTTATAAGAGCCAAATTTTGCCTAAAAAGGGAGAAAACGTGAGTTTCAAGAGCCGAGAGTAATGTTACATAGTTTATGTGTACAATTATAACTAATTAACCTTATTTCAATTCTTAATTAGGATATTTGATCAAAAGTCAAATTTGCAGCCTCGATTGGCCTCTGCCCTGAACAAGTCCTTAAAAGAGTCGAATTGGGCCGAAATAAGAAGAAAACGTGGTTTCCAAGAGCCGGGAGTAGTATTGCATAGTTTTTATGTACAACTAACATTATTTCTTATGTTAATTAGGAAGGCTGACCAATAGTCAAAGTTTTAGCCCTCGATAGCACTGAACTGGGCCTTATAAGAGCCGAAATTGGGCCCAAATGAGGAGATAACATGGTTTTCAAGATCCTAAAGTAGTATTATATAGCTTTTATGTACAAATACAACTAATTAACCTTATTTCTTGTGTTAATTGGGAAGTTTGACCAATAATCAAATTGTTAGCCTCATTGACATGAACTAGGTTTCATAAGAGCCGAGTTGGACAAAAAATGACGAAAACGTGAGTTTCAAGAAACGAGAGTAGTATTACATAGTTTCTATATACAATTACTACTAATTAGCCTTATTTCTAGTATTAATTGAGAAATTTAAGCAGAAGTCAAACTTTCAAGCCCGATTGGCCTGAGCGAGGCCTTATGAGAGCCGAATAGGGTCCAAATGGTTAGAAAACGTGGTTTTTAAGGGCCGGGAGTAGTATTACATAATTTTAATATACAAATAATACTAATTAATCTTATTTCTTTTGTTAATTGGGAAGTCTGACCAATAATCAACTTTCAGGCCGATTGGCTTGAATAAGGACTTATAAAAACCGAATAGGGCCAAAACGAAGAGAAAACAAGGTTTTTAAGAGCCGCGAGTAGTTTTACATAGTTTCTATGTACAATTACTACAATTTAACCTTATTTCTTATCTTAATTGGGAAGTTTAACTAAAACTCAAACTTTCAAGCCCAATTGGCCTAAACTGGGCATTATGGAGAGACAAATAGGGCCCAAACGGTGAGAAAACGTGGTTTAGAAGAGCCGGGAGTAGTGTTACATAGTTTCTATGTATAAATACTACTATTTACTCTTAGTTCTTGTGTTAATTGAATGTTATGACCAATAGTCATACTTTCAGCCCCGATTGGCCTTCTAGGCCTTATATGAGCCGAATAGGGCAAAATAAGGAGAAAACATGATTTTCAATAGCAAAGAGTATTATTACATAGTTTCTATATACAATTATTACTCATTAACTTTACTTCGAGTCTTAATTGTGAAGTTTGACCCAAAGTCAAACTTTCAGCCCCGTTAGTGTGAATTATACTTTATAAGAGCAAAATATAGCCCAAACAGATTGAAAATGTGATTTTCAAGAGCCACGAGAAAATTACATAGTTTCTATGTACAATTACAACAAATTAACCTTATTTCAAATCTTAATTAAGAAGTTTGACCAAAAGTCAAATTTTTAGCCTCGATTAGCCTGAATTAGGACTTACAACAGCCGAATAGGGCCATAATGGGGTGAAAACATAGTTTTTCATAGCTGGGAGTCAGATTGCATAGTTTCTATCGACAAATACTATTTATTAACCTTATTTCTAGTCTTAATTGGAAATTTTAATCAAAAGTCAAACTTCAGCCCGTTTGTCTGGAACTAGGCCTCATAAGAGCTAAATTGGGCTAAATAGGGAGAAAACCTGAGTCTCAAGAGCCAGGATTAGTATTACATAGTTTTTATAAACAATTACTGCTAATTAACCTTATTTATTTTGTAAATTAGGAAGTTTGACCAATAGTCAAACTATCAGCCCCTATTGGCATTAACTAGGCCTCACAGAGGCGAATTGGGCCCAAAACAGGGAGAAAACATGAGTTTCGAGAGACGGGAGTAGTATTACATAGTTTTTATGTAAAATTACTACTAATTAACCTTATTCTAATCTTAACTGAGAAATTTGATCAAAACTCAAACTTTCAGCCTGATCGGCCATCAGGCCTTATGACAGCCCAATAGGACCTAAACGGTTAGAAAACATGATTTTCATGAGTCGGGAGTAATATTAAATTGTTTTTAAGTACAAATACTACTGACTAACCTTATTTATTGTGCTAAGTGGGAAGTTTGACTAATAATCAAACTTTCAGCCCCGATGAGCCTGAACAAGGACTTATAAGAACCGAATAGGACAAAACGAGGAGAAAACGTGGTTTTCAAGAGCCGGGAGCAGTGTTATAGAGTTTCCATGTACGATTACTACAAATTAACCTTATTTCAAGTTTTAATTAGGAAGTTTAACGAAAAGTAAAACTTTCAACCGCGATTGGCCTCAATTAGGACTTATAAAAGCCGAATTAGGGTCAAAACATGGAGAAAACTTATTTTTCAAGAGTCAGAGTATAATTACATAGTTTCTATGTACAATTAAACTAATTAACCATATTTTAAGTTTTAATTAGGAATTTTGACCAATAGTCAAACTTTTAGCCCCGATTAACTTGAACTTGGTTTTATATAATAGCTGAATTGGCCAAACGGGAGAAAACATGATTTTCAAGAACTGGGCATAGTATTACATAGATTTTATGAACAAATAATACTAATTAACAATATTTCTTTGATTAATTAAGAAGTTTGACCAAAATTCAAACTTTCAGCCCTAATTCGTCTGAATAGGCCTTATAAGAGCCAAATAGGGCCTAAACAGTAAGAAAATGAGGTTTTCAAGAGCCGAGAGTAGTATTACATAGTTTTTGTGTATGAATATTACTAATAAACTTTATTTCTTCTGTAAATTGGGAAGTTGAATAATAGTCAAACTATCAGCCCCGATTGCCTTGAACTAGGCCTTATAAGAGCCAAATTAGGCCCAAATAGGGAGAAAACTTGAGCTTCAAGATCCGAGAGTAGTATTACATAGTTTTTATGTACAATTATATTAATTAACCTTAGTTATAATCTTAATTGAGAAGTTTAACTAAAAGTCAAACTTTCAGCCCCAGCTGGCCTGAACCAGGTCTTATAAGGCTGAATTAGGCCCAAAGGGCGAGAAAACGTGATTTTTAAGAGCCAGTAGTAGAATAACATAGTTTTTATGTATAATTATAAATAATTAATCATATTTAAAGTTTTAGTTAGGAAGTATAACCAAGATTCAAACGTCCAGCCCTCATTGGCTTGAACTAGGCCTATTACTTGCCGAATTGTGCCCAAACAGGGTGAAAATACGAGTTTCAAGAGCTGAGAGTAGTATTACATAGTTTCTATGTACAAGTAATACTAATTAATCTTATTTCTAGTAATATTTGGAAAGTTTAACCAAAAGTCAAAGTTTCAACTCCGATTAGCTTGAACTAGGCCTATTAAGAGCCGCATTAGGCCTAAACAGTGAGAAATATGATTTTCAAGAGACGAGAGTATTAATTACATAGTTTTTATGAATAAGTAATGCTAATTAACCTTATTTCTTAGGTTAATTGGGAAGTTTGACCAATACACAAACTTTCAGCCCTGATTGGCCTAAATTAGGCCTATAAGAGCCGAATTGGGCCCAGACAGGATGAAAATGTGAGTTTCAAGAGCCGAGAGCAGTATTACATAGTTTCAAAATGCAGTTACTACTAACTAATCTTATTTATAGTCTTAATTAGGTAATTTGATGAAAAGTCGAACTTCGGCCCCGATTGGCCTAAACTAGGCCTTATAAGAGCGAATAGGGTCCAAATGGTGAGAAAATGTGATTTTCAAGAGCTGGGAGCAGTATTTTATAGTTTCTATGTACAAATACCACTAGTTAACCTTATTTCTGGTGTTAATTGTGAAGTTTGACTAATAGTCTTAGCTTCAGTCATGATTGGTCCGAACTAGGCCTTATATAGAACATGATTTTAAAAAGCTGAGAGTAGTATTATACAGTTTTTATATACCACTATTACTAATTAACCTAATTTCTTGTGTTATTTGGGAAGTTCGACAATAAACAAATTAGGGAAGTTCGACAGTAGAGCCGAATAGGCCCAAACGATGGGAAAACGTGATTTTCAAAAGCTGAGATTAGTATTATATAGTTTTTATGTACAAATATTACCAATTAACCTAATTTATTATGTTATTAGGAAAGTTCGATAATAGACAAACTTTCAGCCCCGATTTTGCCCTGAAGTAGGCCTTATAAGAGTCGAATTGGGCTCAAACAGGGTGAAAACTTGAGTTTCAAGAGCCGGCAATAGTAGTATGTCATAGTTTCCATGTACAATTCTACTAATTAACTGTATTTCTAGATTTAATTAGGAAGTTTAACTAAAAGTCAAACTTTCATCCCCGACTGGCGTAAACTGGTCTTATATGAGCAAAATAGGGTCAAAATGGGGGTGATAACGGGATTTTCAAGATCCGAGAGTAGAATTACATAGTTTTGAGATACAAATATTACTAATTAGCATTATTTTTTAGTCTTTATTGGAAAGTTTGACCAAAATCAAACTTTCAGCCCCGATTGGGCAGAACTAGGCCTTATAAGAACTGAATTGGGCCCATACAGGGAGAAAACGTGAGTTTTAAGTTTCGGGAGCAGTATTACATAGTTCCTATGCACAATTACTACTAATTAATCTTATTTCTAGTCTTAATTAAAAAGTTTGACCAAAAGTCAAACTTTCAGCCCCGATTGGCCTGAACCACGACTTATAAGAGCTGAATATGGTCAAAATAGGGGTGAAAACGGGATTTTCAAGAGCCGGGAGTAGAATTATATAGTTTCTATGTACAATTACAACTAATTAACATTATTTCTAATCTTAGTTGGTAAGTTTTATCAAAAATCAAACTTTCCACTCCGATTGGCTTAAATTATGCCTTATAACAGCTGAATTAGGCCCAAACGGTGAGAAAACATGGTTTTCAAGAGCCGACAGTAGTATTACATAGTTTTTATGAACAAATAATACTGGTTAACCTTATTTTCTGTGTTAATTGGAAAGTTTGACCATAAATCAAACTTTCAGCCTCGATTTGCCTGAACTAGGCTTTATAAGAGCCGAATAGGGCCCAAACGGTGGGAAAATATGGTTTTCAAGAGCCAAGAGTGGTATTATATAGTTTTTATATATAAATATTACTAATTAACCTAATTTCTTGTGTTAAGTTGGAGAGTTTAGCAATAGTCAAACTTTCAGCCACGGTCGCCCTGAACTAGGCCTTATAAGATCCGAATTAGGCCCAAACAGGGTTAAAACATGAGTTTCAAGAGCTGGGAGTAGTATTACATAGTTTCTATGTACAATTCTACTAATTAATCTTATTTGTAGAATAGGTGGGAAGTTTGATAAAAAGTCAAACTTTCAGCCCCGATTGGCTTGAGTTAGGCCTTATAAGAGCCGAATTGGGCCGAAACAGTGAGAAAACAAGGTTTTCAAGAGTTAGGAGTAGTATCACATCGTTTCTATAAGCAAATAGTATTAATAAACCTTTTTTCTTAGGTTAATTGCGAAGTTTGACGAATATTCAAACTTTCAACCCCGATTGTACTAAAGTAGGCCTTATAAAAGTCAAATTGGGCCCAAACAGGGAGAAAACATGAGTTTCAAGAGCCGATAGTAGTATTATATAGTTTCTATGTACAATTATAAATAATTAATCTTATTTTAAGACATAATTGGGAAGTTTAACGAAATTTAAACTTTCAGCCCAATTGGTCTGACTAGGACTTATAAGAGCCGAATATGGCCACAACGAGGAGAAACGTGATTTTCAAGAGTCGAGGGTAGTATTACATAGTTTCTATGTACAAGTACTACTAATTAATCTTATTTCTCGTGATATTTGAGAAGTTTGACCAAAAGTCAAACTTTCAACCCCAACTGGCCTGCATTTTGCCTTAAAAGAGCCGAATTGAGCCCAAAACAGAGAGAACATGCCATTCAAGAGCTGGAATTAGAATAACAAAGTTTCGATGTACAATAATACAACTAATTAACCTTATTTAAAGTCATAATTGAGAAGTTTGACCATAAGTCAAACTTTCAGCCCTGATTGGCCTGAATTAGGGCTCATAAGTGTCGAATTGGCTCAAATCGGGGAGAAAATAGGGTTTTCAAGAGCCTGGAGTAGAACTACATAGTTTTTATGTATAATTACAACTAGTTAACCTTATTTCTATTTTTAGTTAGGATGTTTGACCAAATTCAAACTTTCAGCCCCGATTGGCCTGAACTGGGCCTTATAAGAGCCAAATTGGGCCAAACTGTTAGCAAATATGGTTTTCAAGAGTTGGGAGTAGTATTACATTGTTTTTATAAATAAATAATACTAATTTTCTTTATTTCTTAGGTTAATTAGGAAGTTTGACCAATACACAAACTTTCAGCACCGATGGCCTGAAGTCGGCCTTATAAGAATTGAATTGGGCCCAAACAGGGAGAAAACGTGAGTTTCAAGAGCTAGGAGTAGTATTACTTAGTTTCTATGTACAATTACTACTAATTAATCTTATTTATAGCTTTAATTTGAAAGTTTGACCGAAGCCTAACTTTAACCCGTTGGCCAAAATTAGGCCTTATAAGAGACGAATAGGGCCAAACGGTGAGAAAATGTGGTTTTCAAGGGCCGGGAGTAGTATTATATGGTTTATATGTAAAAATATTACTAATTAACCTTATTTTTTGTGTCAATTAGAATGTTTGAATAATAATCAAGCTTTCAGCCCCGATTGGGCTGAACAAGAACTAAGTAGAGCCGAATAGGAAAAAATCGAAGAGAAAACGTGATTTTCAAGAGTCGGAAGTAGTATTATATGGTTTATATATACAATTACTACAAATTAACCTTATTTCTAGTCTTAATTAGGAAGTTTGAATAAAACTTAAACTTTCAAGTCTGATTGGCCTGAATTAGGCCTTATGCGAGACGAATAGGGCCCAAACGGTGAGAAAACATAGTTTTTAAGAGATAGCAGTAGCATTACATAGTTTCTGTAGGATCTAAAAATATGACAACACAAACACTAGGGGGGTGAATAATGTTTTTAAAAATCTAGACAAGAACTAGGTCTTATTAGAGCCGAGTTGGTCCCTAACAGTGAGAAAACGTGCTTTTCAAGAGCCGATAGTGGGAATACATAGTTTCTAAGTACAATTACAACTAATAAACCTTATATCAAGTCTTAATTAAGAAATTTGATCAAAAGTCAAACTTTCAACACCGAATGGCCTAAACTTGGACTTATAAGAGCTGAATAGGGTCAAAACGAGAAGAAAACAGGCTTTTCAAAAGCCGGGAGTAGAATTACATAGTTTCTATGTACAATTAAATCTAATTAATCTTATTTCAAGTCTTAATTGGGAAATTTGATGAAAAGTCGAACCTTCAGCCTCGATTGGTCTGAACTAGGACTTATTAGAGCCGAATAGGGTCAAAACGGGGTTTTCAAGATCTAGGAGTAAAATTACATATCTTCTATGTATAATTATAGCAAATTTCCTTATTTCTTGTCTTAATTGGGAAACTTACCAAAAATCTAACTTTCAGCCTCGATTGGCTTGAACTAAGCTTTATAAGAGCCGAATTAGGTCCAAACTGTTAAAAAACGTTATTTTCAAGGGTCGGGCGTGATATTACATAAATTCTATGAACAAATAATACTAATAAACCTTTTTTTTTGGTTAATTAGGAAGTTTGATTAGTAATCAAACTTTCAGCCCATACTGCCCTGAACTAGGCCTTATTTGAACCGAATTGGGCCTGAAAAGTGAGAATACATAGGTTTCAAAATCGGGAGTAGTATTACTTAGTTTCTATGTATAATTACAACTAATTAACCTTATTCAAGTCTTAATTGGAAATTTGTCTAAAATTCAAACTTTCAGCCTCAATTGGCCTGAACTAGGACTTATAAGAGCCAAGTAGGGCCATAGCAAGGGGAAAACACGATTTTCAAGAGTCAGGAGTAGTATTACATAGTTTCTATATACAACTACTACTTAATTAACCTTATTTCTTACCATATTTAGGAATTTTGACCAAAAGTCAAAATTTTAACCCTGATTGACCTGAAATGGGCCTTATGAGAGTCCAATAGGGCCCAAACTATGAGAAGACGTGGTTTTCAAGTACCGGGAGTAGAATTACACAGTTTTTTGTACACATGCTACTATTTAATCTTAATTCTTGTGTTAATTGGGAAGTTTGACTAATAGTTAAACTTTCAGCCCCTTCGGCCTGATTTAGCCTTAAAGGAGTCGACTTGGGCCCAGAAAGGGAGAAAACGTGAGTTTCAAAATCTTAGAGTTGTATTACATAGTTTTATTTACAAATATTATTAATTAACCTTATTTTTAATCTTAATTGGGAAGTTTTACAGGAAGTCATACTTTCAGCCCTGATTAGCCAGATCTAGGCCTTATAAGAGATGAGTAGGTCCTAAACAGTGAGAAAATGTGTTTTTCAAGAGCTAAGAATAGAATTAAATAGTTCTATGCACAATTTCAACGAATTAGCATAATTTCAAGTCTTAATGAGGGTTTAACCAAAAGTCAAATTTTAAGCCCCGGTGGCTTGAATTAGGCCGTATAACAGCCGAACGGGGCCCAAACAGTGAGAAAACTAGCTTTTTAAGAGTCAAGAGTAGAATTACATAGTTTCTATGAAAAATAATACTAATAAACCTTATTTCTTAGGTTAATTGGAAATTTTGAGTAATAGTCAAAATTTCAGCCCCGTTTGGCCTGAACTAGGCCTTATAAGAGCCGAATTGGGCCCAGACGGTGAGAAAATATGGTTTTCAAGAACTCGGCGTAGTATTACATAGATTATATGAACAAATAATACTAATAAATCTTATTTCTTATGTTATTTGGGAAGTTTAACAAATAGTCAAACTTTTATCCCACTGTCCTGAATTAGGGCTTATAAGAGCCGAATTAGGCCCAAAAAGGGAGAAAACGTAAGTTTCAAGAGTCAGAAATTAGTATTACATAATTTCTATGTACAATTAAAACTAATTAACCTTATTTCAAATTTTAATTGGAAAGTTTGACCAAAAGTTAAACTTCAGCCTCAATTGGCCTGAATTAGGACTTATAAAAGCAGAATATATAACGGGAGACAACGTTATTTTCAAGAACCGAGAGTAGTATTACATTATTTTTATATACAAATACTAATAATTAACTTTATTTCTAGTTATATTTGGGAAGTTTGACTGAAAGCCAGCCCCGATTGGCCTGAACTATGTCTTATGAGAGTTGAATAGGGCCAAACGGCGAAAAAACGTGGTTTTCAAGTACCGGGAGTAGAATTACGTAGTTTTTATATACAAATACTATTAATTAACCTTAATCATGTGTTAATTGGGAGGTTTGACCAAAAGTCAAACTTTCAGCCCCGCTTGGTCAGAATAATGCCTTAAAAAAGAACCGATTGGGCTAAACTAGGCTTTATAAGAGCCGAATAGGGCCCAAACGGCGAGAAAAACTTTTTGTTTTCAAGAGCTGAGAGTAGTATTACATAGTTCCTATGTATAATTTGGGAAGTTTCAGCAAAAGTCAAACTTTCAGCCACGATTAGCCTGATGTAGGCCTTAAGAGAGCCGACTAGGGCCTCAAACGATAAGAAAACGTGGTTTTAAAGTGTTGGGAGTAGAATTATATTGTTTTTATATATAAATACTATTAATTAACCTTAATTCTTATGTTAATTGGAAAGTCAACATTTCATCCCTGTTTGGCCTGAATTAGGCCTTAAAAGAGCCGAATTGGGCCCAAACAGGGAGAAAACATGAGTTTCAAGAGCCAGGAGAAGTGTTACGTAGTTTTTTATGTACAAATATGACTAATTAACCTTAATTCTAGGCTTATTGAGAAGTTTCACCAGATGTCAAACTTTCAGCTACGATTGGCCTAAATTAGGACTTATAAGAGCCGAATAGGGCCCAAACAGTTGAAAATGTGCTTTTCAGGAGCAGAGAGTCGAATTACATAGTTTTTATATATAATCACTTCTAATTAACCTTATTTATAGTCTTAATTGGGAAGTTTGAAAAAAAGTCTAACTTTCAGTCCTGATTGGCCTAAACTAGGCCTTATAAGAGCTTAATAAGGCCCAAACGGTTAGAAAATGTTATTTTCAAGAGTTGAGAGTAGTATTACATAGTTTCTAGTTATATTTGGGAAGTTTAAGCAAAAATCAAACTTTCAGCTCTAATTGGCCTGATCTAGACCTTATAAGAGCGGAATAAACGGTGAGAAAAAGAGGTTTTCAAGTATCGGGAGTAGAATTACAAGTTATTCTCTACAAATACCACTAATTAACCTTAATTCTTGTGTTAATTAGAAAGTTTAATAATAGTAAAAAATTCAGCCCCGTTTGGCCTGATTTAGGTCTTAAAAGAGCCGAATTAGACCCAAACAGGGAGAAAACGAGAGTTTCAAGTGCCGGGAGTAGTATTACATAGTTTTTATTTACAAATACTACTAAATAACATTATTTCTATTCTTAATTGAGAAATTTGACTAGAAGTTAAACTTTCAGCCCCGATTGGCCTGAACTAGGCCTTTTAAGCGTCGAATTGGACCAGAAGAGGGAGAAAACGTGCTTTTCAAGAGCCCGGAGTAGAATTACATAGTTTGCATGTACAAGTATAACTATTAACCTTATTTAAAGTCTTCATTGAATAGTTTGAACAAATGTCAAAATTTCAACCCCGTTTTCTGAACTAGACCCTAGAAAAGCCGAATTGGGCCCAAACAAAGAGGAAATATGAATTTCAAGAGTCATGAGTTGACATAGTTTTTATATACAAATACTATTAATTAATCCTATTTCTATTCTTAATTAAGAAGTTTGACTAGAAGTCAAACTTTCAGCCCAGATTGGCCTGAACAGGCCTTATAAGGGCCTAATTGGGCCCAAACAGTGAGAAAAAAATGCCTTACAAGAGCTGGTAATAGGATTACATAGTTTTAATGTATAAATACAATTAATTAACATTACTCAAGTCTTAATTGAGAAGTTTGATCAAAAGTCAAACTTTTAGACCAGATTGACCTCAATTATGAGAGCCTAATAAAGTCAAAACGGGGAGAGTTTATGGGTTTTTCAAAAGCCGGGACTAGAATTACATAGTTTCTATGTAAAATTACAACTAATTAACCTTATTTCAAGTCTTAATAGGGAAGTAGACGAAAAGTTAAAGCTTCAGCCTTGATTGGCCTGAACTATGACTTATAAGAATCGAACGGGGTCAAAACGGGGTTTTCAAGAGCTGGGAGTAGAATTACATAATTTCTATGTACAATCACAACAAACTTACCTTATTTCAGGTCTTAATTGGAAAGTTTGACCAAAAGTCAAACTTTCATCCCAATTAGCTGAACTAGGCTTTATAAGAGCCTAATTGGGCCCAACCGGGAAAAAAATATGGTTTTCAAGAGTCGGGCATAGTATTACATAGATTCCATGAACAAAGAATACTAATAAATCTTATTTCTTAGGTTAATTGTGAAGACTAACCAATAGTCAAATTTTCAGCCCCGACTACCCTAAACTCGGTCTTATAAGAGCCAAATTTTGCCCAAAAAGGGAGAAAACGTGAGTTTCAAGAGCCGTGAGTAATATTATATAGTTTATGTGTACAATTATAACTAATTAACCTTATTTCAAATTTTAATTAGGATATTTGAGCAAAAGTCAAATTTGCAGCCTCGATTGGCCTCTGCCCTGAACAAGTCCTTATAAGAGTCAAATTCGGCCCAAATAAGAAGAAAACGTGGTTTCCAAGAGCTGGGAGTAGTATTGCATAGTTTTTATGTACAATTAACATTATTTCTTGTGTTAATTAGGAAGGCTGACCAATAGTCAAAGTTTCAGCCCTCGATAGCCCTGAACTGGGCCTTATAAGAGCCGAAATTAGGCCCAAACGAGGAGATAACATGATTTTCAAGATCCTAGAGTAGTATTACATAGTTTTTATGTACAAATAAAACTAATTAACCTTATTTCTTATGTTAATTGGGAAGTTTGACCAATAATCAAATTGTCAACCTCATTGGCATGAACTATGCCTCATAAGAGCCGAGTTGCAAAAAAAAAAGGACGAAAACGTGAGTTCCAAGGGACGAGTAGTATTACATTGTTTCTACATATAATTACTACTAATTAGCCTTATTTCTAGTATTAATTGAGAAGTTTGACCAGAAGTCAAACTTTCAACCCAATTGGCCTGAGCGAGGCCTTATGAGAGCCGAATTGGGTCCAAATGGTTAGAAAACGTGATTTTCAAGGACCGGGAGTAGTATTACATAGTTTCTATATACAAATACTACTAATTAATCTTATTCCTTTTGTTAATTGGGAAGTCTGACCAATAATCAACTTTCAGGCCTGATTGGCTTGAATAAGGACTTATAAAAACCGAATAGGGCCAAAACGAAGAGAAAATAAGGCTTTTAAGAGCCGCGAGTAGTATTACATAGTTCTATGTACAATTACTACAATTTAACCTTATTTCTAATCTTAATTGGAAAGTTTAACTAAAACTCAAACTTTCAGGCCCGATTGGCCTAAACTGGGCCTTATGAGAGACAAATAGGGCCCAAACGGTGAGAAAACGTGGTTTTCAAGAGCCGGGAGTAATGTTACATAGTTTCTATGTATAAATAGTACTATTTACCCTTAGTTCTTGTGTTAATTGAATGTTATGACCAATAGTCATACTTTCAGCCCCGATTGGCCTTCTAGGCCATATATTATATGAGCCGAATAGGGCAAAAACAAGGAGAAAACATGGTTTTCAATAGCAAAGAGTAGTATTACATAGTTTCTATATATAATTATTACTCATTAACTTTACTTCGAGTCTTAATTATGAAGTTTGACCTAAAGTCAAACTTTCAGCCCCGATTACTGTGAATTATGCTTTATAAGAGCAAAATATAGCCAAACAGAGAGAAAAATGTGATTTTCAAGAGCCACAAGTAAAATTACATAGTTTCCATGTACAATTACAAGAAATTAACCTTATTTCAAATCTTAATTAGGAAGTTTGACCAAAAGTCAAATTTTAGCCCTGATTAGCCTGAATTAGGACTTACAACAGCCGAATAGGGCCATAAAGGGGTGAAAACATAGTTTTTCATAGCTGGGAGTCATATTGCATAGTTTCTATACACAAATACTATTTATTAACCTTATTTATAGTCTTAATTGGAAAGTTTGACCAAAAGTCAAATTTTCAGCCAGATTGGCCGGAACTAGGCCTTATAAGAGCTAAATTGGGCTAAATAGGGAGAAAACCTGAGTCTCAAGAGCCAGGAGTAGTATTACATAGTTTGTATAAATAATTACTACTAATTAACCTTATTTATTTTGTTAATTAGGAAGTTTGACCAATAGTCAAACTATCAGCCCCTATTGGCATTAAGTAGACCTCACAGAGCCGAATTGAGCCCAAACAGGGAGAAAACATGAGTTTCGAGAGACAGGAGTCGTATTACAAAGTTTCTATGTAAAATTACTATTAATTAACCTTATTTCTAGTCTTAACTGAGAAATTTGACCAAAACCCAAACTTTCAGGCCCGATTTGGCCGCCAGGCCTTATAAGAGCCCAATAGGGCCTAAACGGTTAGAAAATATGGTTTTCATGAGTCGGGAGTAGTATTACATAGTTTCTATATACAAATACTACTAACTAACCTTATTTCTTGTGCTAAGTGGGAAGTTTGACTAATAATCAAACTTTCAGTCCCGATGAGCCTGAACAAGGACTTATGAGAGCCGAATAGGACAAAACGAGGAGAAAACGTGGTTTTCAAGAGCCGGGAGCAGTGTTACATAGTTTCCATGTACAATTACTACAAATTAACATTATTTCAAGTTTTAATTGAGAAGTTTAACAAAAAGTAAAACTTTCAACCGCGATTGGCCTCAACTAGGACTTATAAAAGCCGAATTAGGGTCAAAACAGGGAGAAAACATGTTTTTCAAGAGTCAGAGCAGAATTACATAGTTTCTATGTACAATTAAACTAATTAACCATATTTTAAGTTTTAATTAGGAATTTTGACCTATAGTCAAACTTTCAGCCCCGATTAGCTTGAACTTTGGTTTTATATAAGAGCCGAATTGGCCAAACGGGGAGAAAACATGGTTTTCAAGGACTGGGCGTAGTATTACATAGATTCTATGAGCAAATAATACTAATTAACCATATTTCTTTGATTAATTAAGAAGTTTGACCAAAATTCAAACTTTCAGCCCCGATTCGTCTGAATTAGGCCTTATAAGAGCCAAATAGGGCCCAAACAGTAAGAAAATGAGGTTTTCAAGAGCCGGGAGTAGTATTACATAGTTTTTGTGTATGAATATTACGAATTAACTTTATTTCTTCTTTTAATTTGGAAAGATAATAGTCAAACTATCAGCCCCGATTGCCTTGAATTGGCCTTATAAGAGCCAAATTAGGCCCAAATAGGGAGAAAACTTGAGCTTCAAGAGCCGAGAGTAGTATTACATAGTTTTTATGTACAATTATACTAATTAACCTTATTTATAATATTAATTAAAAAGTTTAACTAAAAGTCAAACTTTCAGCCCCAGCTAGCCTGAACCAGGTCTTATAAAGCTGAATTGGGCCCAAAAGGCGAGAAAACGTGATTTTTAAGGGCCAGTAGTAGAATAACATAGTTTCTATGTATAATTATAAATAATTAATCATATTTAAAGTTTTAGTTAGGAAGTATAACCAAGATTCAAACGTCTAGCCCTGATTGGCTTGAACTAGGCCTATTACATGCCGAATTGTGCCCAAACAGGGTGAAAATACGAGTTTCAAGAGCCGAGAGTAGTATTACATAGTTTCTATGTACAAGCAATACTAATTAACCTTATTTCTAGTAATATTTGAGAAGTTTAACCAAAAGTCAAAGTTTCAACTCCGATTGGCTTGAACCAGGCCTATTAAGAGCCGCATTAGGCCTAAACAGTGATAAACATGATTTTCAAGAGACGAGAGTATTAATTACATAGTTTTTATGAATAAGTAATACTAATTAACCTTATTTCTTAGGTTAATTAGGAAGTTTGACCAATACATAAACTTTCAGCCCTGATTGGCCTAAATTAGGCCTAATAAGAGCCGAATTGTGCCCAGACAGGGTGAAAATGTGAGTTTCAAGAGTCGAGAGTAGTATTATATAGTCTCTAAATGCAGTTACTACTAAATTTATAGTCTTCATTAGGAAATTTGACGAAAAGTCTAACTTCAGCCCCGATTGGCCTAAACTAGGCCTTATAAGAGCGAATAGGGCCCAAATGGTGAGAGAATGTGCTTTTCAAGCACTGGGAGCAGTATTTTATAGTTTCTATGTACAAATACCACTAGTTAACCTTATTTCTTGTGTTAATTGTGAAGTTTGACTAATAGTCATAGCTTCAGTCATGATTGGTTCAACTAGGCCTTATATAGAACATGATTTTCAAAAGCCGAGAGTAGTATTACATAGTTTTTATGTACCACTATTACTAATTAACCTAATTTCTTGTGTTATTTGGGAAGTTCGACAATAAACAAATTAGGGTAGTTCGACAGTAGAGCCTAATAGGCCCAAACGATGGGAAAACGTGATTTTCAAAAGCTGAGAGTAGTATTATATAGTTTTTATGTACAAATATTACCAATTAACCTAATTTATTATGTATTAGGAAAGTTCGATAATAGACAAACTTTCAGCCCCGATTTTACCCTGAAGTTGGCCTTATAAGAGTCGAATTGGGCTCAAACAGGGTGAAAACTTGAGTTTCAAGAGCCGGCAATAGTATGTCATAGTTTCCATGTAGAGTTCTCCTAATTAACTGTATTTCTAGATTTAATTGGGAAGTTTAACTAAAAGTCAAACTTTCATCCCCGACTGGCGTAAACTGGTCTTATAAGAGCCAAATAGGGTCAAAATGGGGTGAAAACGGGATTTTCAAGATCCGGGAGTAGAATTACATAGTTTTGAGATACAAAGACTACTAATTAGCATTATTTTTTAGTCTTTATTGGAAAGTTCGACCAAAATTAAACTTTCAGCCCCGATTGGGCTGAACTAGGCCGTATAAGAACTGAATTGGGCCCATACAGGGAGAAAACGTGAGTTTTAAGTGTCGGGAGCAGTATTACATAGTTCCTATACACAATTACTAATAATTAACCTTATTTCTAGTCTTAATTAAGAAGTTTGACCAAAAGTCAAACTTTCAGCCCCAATTGGCCTGAACCACGACTTATAATAGCTGAATAGGGTCAAAATGGGGTGAAAACGGGATTTTCAAGAGCCGGGAGTAGAATTATATAGTTTCTATATATAATTACAACTAATTAACAGTATTTCTAATCTTTGTTGGTAAGTTTTATTAAAAGTCAAACTTTCTACTCTGATTGGCTTGAAATTATGCCTTATAACAGCCGAATTAGGCCCAAACGGGGAGAAAACATGGTTTTCAAGAGCCGACAGTAGTATTATATAGTTTCTATAAACAAATAATACTAGTTAACCTTATTTTTGTGTTAATTAGAAAGTTTGACCATAAATCAAACTTTTAGCCTCGATTGGCCGGAACTAGGCTTTATAAGAGCCGAATAGGATCCAACGGTGGGAAAATATGGTTTTCAAGAGCCGAGAGTAGTATTACATAGTTTTATGTATAAATATTACTAATTAACCTAATTTCTTATGTTAACTGGGAGAGTTTAGCAATAGTCAAATTTTCAGCCACGGTCGCCCTGAACTAAGCCTTATAAGATCCGAATTAGGCCCAAACAGGGTGAAAACGTGAGTTTCAAGAGCTGAAAGTAGTATTACATAGTTTCTATGTACAATTGTACTAATTATTCTTATTTGCAGACTAGGTGAGAAGTTTGATAAAAAATCAAAATTTCAGCCCCGATTGGCTTGAATTAGGCCTTATAAGAGCCGAATTAGGCCGTAACGGTAAGAAAACAAGGTTTTTAAGAGTCGGTAATAGTATCACATAGTTTCTATAAGCAAATATTACTAATAAACCTTATTTCTTAGGTTAATTTCAAAATTTGACGAATAGTCAAACTTTCCACCCCGATTGTACTGAAGTGGGCCTTATAAAAGTCAAATTGAGCCCAAACAGGGAGAAAACGTGAGTTTCAAGAGCCGAGAGTAGTATTATATAGTTTCTATGTACATTTACAATAATTAATCTTATTTTTAAGACTTAATTGGTCTGAACTAGAACTTATAAGAGCTGAATATGGCCTCAACCAGGAGAAAACGTGATTTTCAAGAGCCGAGAGTAGTATCACATAGTTCTATGTACAAGTACTACTAATTAATCTTATTTCTAGTGATATTTGAGAATTTTGACCAAAAGTCAAACTTTCAACCCCAACTGGCCTGCATTATGCCTTAAAAGAGCCGAATTGGGCCCAAAAAGTCAAAACGGGGAGAGTTTACGGGTTTTTCAGCCCTGATTAGTCAGATCTAGGCCTTATAAGAGATGAGTAAGGCCTAAACAGTGAGAAAATGTGTTTTTCAAGAGCCAAGAATAGAATTAAATAGTTCTATGCACAATTTCAACTAATTAGCATAATTTCAAGTCTTAATGGGGGTTTGACCAAAAGTCAAATTTTGAGCCCCGAGTGGCTTGAATTAGGCCTTATAAGAGCCGAATAGGGCCCAAACAGTGAGAAAACGAGCTTTTTAAGAGTCAAGAGTAGAATTACATAGTTTCTATGAAAAATAATACTAATAAACCTTATTTCTTAGGTTAATTGGAAATTTTGAGTAATAGTCAAATTTTCAGCCCCGTTTGGCCTGAACTAGGCCTTATAAGAGCCGAATTGGGCCCAAACGGTAAGAAAATATGGTTTTAAGAACTCGGCGTAGTATTACATAGATTATATGAACAAATAATACTAATAAATCTTATTTCTTATGTTATTCGGGAAGTTTGACAAATAGTCAAACTTTTATCCCACTGCCCTGAATTAGGGCTTATAAGAGCCGAATTAGGCCCAAAAAGAGAAAACGTGAGTTTCAAGAGTCAGAAATAGTATTACATAATTTCTATGTACAATTAAAACTAATTAACCTTATTTCAAATTTTAATTGGAAAGTTTGACCAAAAGTTAAACTTCAGCCTCAATTGGCCTGAATTAGGACTTATAAAAGCAGAATATATAACGGGAGACAACGTGATTTTCAAGAACCGAGAGTAGTATTATATTATTTTTATATACAAATACTAATAATTAACTTTATTTCTAGTTATATTTGGGAAGTTTGACTGAAAGCCAGCCCCGATTGGCCTGAACTAAGCCTTATGAGAGTTGAATAGGGCCAAACGGCGAAAAAACGTGGTTTTCAAGTACCGGGAGTAGAATTACGTAGTTTTTATATACAAATACTATTAATTAACCTTAATCATGTGTTAATTGGGAGGTTTGACCGAAAGTCAAACTTTCAGCCCCGCTTGGTCAGAATAATGCCTTAAAAAAGAACCGAATTGAGCCCAAACAACATGAATACATGAGTTTCAAGATCCGAGAGTAGTATTACAAGTTTTTATGTACAAATACTACTAATTAACCTTATTCTAACCTTAATTGGGAAGTTTTACCAGAAGATAAACTTTCAGCCCCGATTGGCCTGAACAAGGCCTTATACGAGCGAATAAGCCCCAAACAGGGAGAAAATGTACTTTTCAAGAGCTGAAAGTAGATACAAAGTTTCTATGCACAATTGCTTCTAGAAAATATTTTTCAAGAGCCGGCAGTAGAATTACATAGTTTCTATGCACAATTAAACCTAATTAACCTTATTTCAAGTCTTAATTAGGAAGCTTGATCAAAAGTCAAACTTTAAGCCCTGAGTGGCTTGAATTAGGCCTTATAAGATCCGAATTGGGCCCAAACTTTGAGAAATATGCTTTTTAAGAGCCGAGAGCTTTACATTATTTATATGAACAAATAATATTAATAAACCTTATTTCTTATATTAATTGAGAAGTTTGTCACATAGTCAAACTTTTAGCCCAGTTTGGCCTAAGCTAGACCTTATAAGAGCCGAATTGGGCTCAATCGGTTAGAAAATATGCTTTTCAAGAGCCAGGAGTAGAATTACATTATTTTTATATACAATTACAACTAATTAACCAAATTTCAAGACTTAATTGGAAGTTTGACCAAAAGTCTAATTTTTAGCCCTAATTAGCTTGAATTAGGTCTTATAAGAGCCGAATTGGGCCCCATCTGTAAGAAAATGTTATTTTCAAGTGCCGAGAGTAGTATTACATAGATTCTATGAAGAAATAATACTAATAAACCATATTTTTTAGCTTAGTTGGGAAGTTTGATCAATAGTCAAACTTTTATCCTCGTTTGGCCTGAATTAGGCCTTATAATATCCCGCGACTTCCGGCGTGACAGACCAGCACTCTAACCAACTGAGCTATTTCCCCCTTTCGTCACTACTGTCGATTCCAAAGTCATCTACCGTTCCCCTTTTTCACTATACAAAAGGGGATGTACAACAGAATGTCGTTCGCGTTTGGTACTCTTTTTCTTTGAGGGGGACGACAAAAGAAACGGCTCTGCTCGCGACGACTCAAACGGGGCTCCGCGCTCGGTATGCTATCAATTTCGTTGGCGCTACGCGCGACTTCAGTTGACAAAAGCGAACAACAAGGATCTCGCGCCCGCGGAGAACTTTCGTTTGTTCGCCTCGGTATAAAAGGCCTACTGACCTACCGGTGAACAACCGGTTACTAAAAAAAAATAAGACGTAGTGAAAAAGTACCAAAACAACTGAAGCCTACATCCCAATACGTGACGGGTTCCCTATTCCTATGAGCCGTCGAGTAAGAGGGATTCCATCGCCTTGAGTCAATAGGCGCGGGCCAACTACACCAAAGTGGAAGGGCCACTATCTAAGCTATTAGTGGGCTTGTTTGTTCTATTAAAATACTGAATCGAGTGAAGCCGTCTTGCGTAACAATCCCCTAGGTCGCCAACGCCTAGAAGTACAAGTAGTCGCCCTACCGGTTACTCTCGACACTCCCCCCGTCGGGTGACGAAAGTCACGTCAGCTTCTTCAGTATGGCTTGCATACGAAGGGCTTGCCAAAGATCAACGGCCTCCCCGGGATTCAGAAGAAGCATACTGAGCAAAGGCCTCCTCTTTCTGTCTGCTCTTCTGAAGGAATTGCATGTAGAGACAGTAAGTAATTGGGGCTTATAGTTTAATTGGTTGAAACGTACCGCTCATAACGGTGATATTGTAGGTTCGAGCCCTACTAAGCCCATCTGACCTGCTTCATCAATGACTCCGGTAGTCACCTGAACCACTCTCTCGGGCCTCCCACGTCAGCAGTAGCAGCAGCCCTTTGCTCTGAATGCAGATTCGATCAACGCAAAAAGATCACACTGTCTGTTCCACAACCACCTCACAGGGGAACGCTCTCATTGTACGCTAGAAAGATGAAAACATGTAACTACACAGAACCTAGTTTGTACCTATTATCAACTGCAGATGAGTGGGCATCCCATCCCGTACTCGCTGCTTTAGTGGGTCAGTCCACACCCGCATCACACCTACCTTTGAAGTTGTAGAGGATAGAGTATCGGGATCCGGCCAAGGCCTTTCTACCGCAGCAGAAGCGAACCTTCAAGTCCAACTATCAGTGTCACTTTTAACTGACAAATCCTAGACTTCATTTTTTTAGTTGAGTAGGAACTATCACGTTATTGTGGTGTCTAATTCATCATAACCAATTCATGAATCCGATGGTCTTTAATCTGTCATGTTAACAGTAAACCTCTGAACAGTAAGATCGTCAAATTCACTTTGTCCCATTCTTATCCCAACAAAATTTGAATCGAGCCATTTCTTAAATTTATTGGTGATAATTTATCAAATAACTAATTCTATCATGTTGTCGACCTCTGACTCGATTAGTTAATATTCTCATGGTATCAGTTTGAAGACTATACCACCATCTTCTTTCTTTTGAGGGTTGTAATATAACTTGAAATTATTGCAAACTCAGAAGATAAAACAAGCTGGAAATGCAATAGAAGAGTCAAATAAAATTATTTCTATTGATTCAAAAAAGAAGGAAAAAAAGGGATACATGGATTACAAGCTACAATGGCCTAATTGGTCCCAAAAAGGCAGAAAACGTGAGTTTCAGGAGCTGGGAGTAGTATTTACATAGTTTCTATATATAATTACTACTAAATAACCATATTTGAAGTCTTAATTGGGAAGTTTAACAAAAAATCTAACTTTTAGCCCCGATTGGGCTAAACTAGGCTTTATAAGAGCCGAGTAGGGCTCAAACGGTGAGAAAAACTTTTTGTTTTCAAGAGCCGAGAGTAGTATTACATAGTTTCTATGTATAAGTACTGCCAATTAACCTTATTTCTAGTTATTTTTGGAAAGTTTCAGCAAAAGTCAAACTTTCAGCCACGATTAGCCTGATGTAGGCCTTAAGAGAGCCGACTAGGGCCTTAAACAATAAGAAAACGTGGTTTTCAAGTGCCGGGAGTAGAATTACGTTGTTTTTATGTATAAATACTACAATTAACCTTAATTCTTGTGTTAATTGGAAAGTCAAAATTTCATCCCTGTTTTCCCTGAATTAGGCCTTAGAAGAGCCGAATTAGGCCCAAACAGGGAGAAAACATGAGTTTCAAGAGCCTGGAGAAGTGTTACATAGTTTTTTATGTACAAATATGACTAATTAACCTTAATTCTAGTCTTATTGAGAAGTTTCACCAGATGTCAAACTTTCAGTTACGATTGGCCTAAACTAGGCCTTATAATATAAGAGCCGAATAGGGCCCAAACAGTAAGAAAATGTGCTTTTCAGGAGCAGAGTGTCGAATTACATAGTTTTTATGTATAATCATTAATAATTAACCTTATTTATAGTCTTAATTGGGAAGTTTGAAAAAAGTCTAACTTTCAGTCCTAATTGGCCTAAACTAGGCCTTATAAGAGCTTAATAAGACCAAAATAGTTAGAAAATGTTACTTTCAAGAGCTGAGAGTAGTATTACATAGTTTCTAGTTATATTTGAGAAGTTTAAGTAAAAATCAAACTTTCAGCCCTAATTGGCCTGATCTAGACCTTATAAGAGCAGAATATAGCCCAAACGGTGAGAAAAAGTAGTTTTCAAGTACCAGGAGTAGAATTATAAGTTTTTCTGTACAAATACCACTAATTAACCTTAATTCTTGTGTTAATTGGAAAGTTTAACAATAGTCAAAAATTCAGCCCCGTTTGGCCTGATTTAGGTCTTAAAAGAGAAGAATTAGACCCAAACATGGAGAAAACGAGAGTTTCAAGTGCCGGGAGTAGTATTACATAGTTTTTATGTACAAATACTCATAATTAACATTATTTCTATTCTTAATTGAGAAATTTGACTAGAAGTTAAACTTTCAGCCCCGATAGGCCTGAACTAGGCCTTTTAAGCGTCGAATTGGACCAGAAGAGGGAGAAAACGTGCTTTTCAAGAGCCCGGAGTAGAATTACATAGTTTGCATGTACAATTATAACTATTAACCTTATTTAAAGTCCTCATTGAACAGTTTGACCAAATGTCAAAATTTCAACCCCGTTTTCTGAACTATTAACCTTATTTCTTGTGTTAATTGGGAAGTTTGACCAATAATCAAATTGTCAGCCTCATTGGCATGAACTAGGCCTCATAAGAGCCGAGTTGGACAAAAAATGGACGAAAATGTGAGTTTCAAGAGACGAGAGCAGTATTACATAGTTTCTATATATAATTACTACTAATTAGCCTTATTTCTAGTATTAATTGAGAAGTTTGACCAGAAGTCAAACTTTCAAGCCCCTAAGCGAGGCCTTATGAGAGCTGAATAGGGTCCAAATGGTTAGAAAACGTGATTTTCAAGGGCCGGGAGTAGTATTACATAGTTTCTATATACAAATACTACTAATTAATCTTATTTCTTTTGTTAATTGGGAAGTCTGACAAATAATCAACTTTCAGGCCCGATTGGCTTGAATGACTTATAAAAACCGAATAGGGCCAAAACGAAGAGAAAACAAGGTTTTTAAGAGCCGCGACTAGTATTACATAGTTTCTATGTACAATTACTACAATTTAACCTTATTTCTAGTCTTAATAGGGAAGTTTAACTAAAACTCAAACTTTCAGGCCTGATTGGCCTATAAACTGGGCCTTATGAGAGACAAATAGGGCCCAAATAGTGAGAAAACGTGATTTTCAAGAGCCGGGAGTAGTGTTACATAGTTTCTATGTATAAATACTACTATTTACCCTTAGTTCTTATGTTAATTGAATTTTATGACCAATAGTCATACTTTCAGCCCCGATTGGCCTTCTAGTCCTTATATGAGCCGAATAGGGCAAAAACAAGGAGAAAACATGGTTTCAATAGCAAAGAGTAGTACTACATAGTTTCTATATACAATTATTACTCATTAACTTTACTTTGATTCTTAATTGTGAAGTTTGACTTAAAGTCAAACTTTCAGCCCCGATTAGTGTGAATTATGCTTTATAAGAGCAAAATATAGCCCAAACAGAGAGAAAATATGATTTTCAAGAGCCACGAATAAAATTACATAGTTTCTATGTATAATTACAAAAAATTAACCTTATTTCAAATCTTAATTAGGAAGTTTGACCAAAAGTCAAATTTTTAGCCCCGATTAGCCTGAATTAGGACTTACAACAGCCGAATAGAGCCATAAAGGGGTGAAAACATAGTTTTTCATAGCTGCGAGTCGTATTGCATAGTTTCTATAGACAAATACTATTTATTAATCTTATTTCTAGTCTTAATAGGAAAGTTAGACCAAAAGTCAAACTTTCAGCCCGATTGGCCGGAACTAGGCCTCATAAGAGCTAAATTGGGCTAAATAGGGAGAAAACCTGAGTCTCAAGAGTCAGGAGTAGTATGTCATAGTTTCCATGTACAATTCTACTAATTAACTGTATTTCTAGATTTAATTGGGAAGTTTAACTAAAAGTCAAAATTTCATCCCCGACTGGCGTAAACTGGTCTTATAAGAGCCAAATGGGTCAAATGGGGTAAAAACGGGATTTTAAGATCCGGGAGTAGAATTACATAGTTTTGAGATACAAATACTACTAATGAGCATTATTTTTTAGTCTTTATTGGAAAGTTTGACCAAAATCAAACTTTCAGCCCCGATTGGGCTGAACTAGGAATTATAAGAACTGATTGGGCCCATACAAGGAGAAAACGTGAGTTTTGAGTGTCGGGAGCAGTATTACATAGTTCCTATGCACAATTGCTGCTAATTAATCTTATTTCTAGTCTTAATTAAGAAGTTTGACCAAAAGTCAAACTTTCAGCCCTGATTGGCCTGAACCACACTTATAAGAGCTGAATAAGGTCAAAATGAGGGTGAAAACGGGATTTTCAAGAGCCGGGAGTATAATTATATAGTTTCTATATACAATTACAACTAATTAACATTATTTCTAATCTTAGTTGGTAAGTTTTATCAAAAGTCAAACTTTCCACTCCGATTGGCTTGAATTATACCTTATAACAGCCGATTAGGCCTAATCAGTGAGAAAACATGGTTTTCAAGAGCCGACAATAGTATTACATAGTTTCTATGAACAAATAATACTAGTTAACCTTTTTTTGTGTTAATTGGAAAGTTTGACCAAAAATCAAACTTTCAGCCCCGATTGGCCTGAACTAGGCTTTATAAGAGCCAAATAGGGCCCAAACGGTGGGAAAATATGGTTTTCAAGAGCCGAGAGTAGTATTACATAGTTTTTATGTATAAATATTACTAATTAACATAATTTCTTGTGTTATTTGGGAGAGTTTAGCAATAGTCAAACTTTCAGCCACGGTCGCCCTGAACTAGGCCTTATAAGATCCGAATTAGGCCCAAATAGGGTGAAAACGTGAGTTTCAAGAGCTGGGAGTAGTATTACATAGTTTCTATGTACAATTAAACTAATTAATCTTATTTGTAGCTAGGTGGGAAGTTTGATAAAAAGTCAAACTTTCAGCCCCGATTGGCTTGAGTTAGGCCTTATAAGAGCCGAATTGGGCCGAAACGTTGAGAAAACAAGGTTTTCAAGAGTTGGGAGTAGTATCACATAGTTTCTATAAGTAAATAGTACTAATAAACCTTATTTCTTAGGTTAATTGCGAAGGTCAAACTTTCAACCCCGATTGTACTGAAGTAGGCCTTATAAAAGTCAAATTGAGCCCAAATAGGGAGAAAATGTGAGTTTCAAGAGCCGAGAGTAGTATTATATAGTTTCTATGTACAATTATAAATAATTAATCTTATTTTAAGACTTAATTGGGAAGTTTAACGAAAAGTCAAACTTTTAGCCCAATTGGTCTGAATTAGGACTTATAAGAGCCGAATATGGTCACAACGAGGAGAAAATGTGATTTTCAAGAGCCGAGAGTAGTATTACATAGTTTCTTTGTACAAGTACTACTAATTAATCTTATTTCTAGTGATATTTGAGAAGTTTGAATAAAAGTCAAACTTCAACCCCAACTGGCCTGCGTTATGCCTTAAAAGAGCCGAATTGGGCCCAAAACAGAGAGAACATGCCATTTAAGAGCTGGGATTAGAATAACAAAGTTTCGATGTACAATAATACAACTAATTAACCTTATTTAAAGTCATAATTGAGAAGTTTGACCATAAGTCAAACTTTCAGCCCTGATTGGCCTGAATTAGGGCTCATAAGTGTCGAATTGGCTCAAACCGGGGAGAAAATAGGGTTTTTCAAGAGCCTGGAGTAGAACTACATAGTTTTTATGTATAATTACAACTAATTAACCTTATTTCTATTTTTAGTTAGGAAGTTTGACCAAATTCAAACTTTCAGCCCCGATTGGCCTGAATTGGGCCTTATAAGAGCCAAATTGGGCCAAACTATTAGCAAATATGGTTTTCAAGAGTTGATAGTAGTATTATATCGTTTTTATAAATAAATAATACTAATTTACTTTATTTCTTAGGTTAATTAGGAAGTTTGACCAATACATAAACTTTCAACACCGATTGGCCTGAAGTAAGCCTTATAAGAATTGAATTGGGCCCAAACAGGGAGAAAACGTGAGTTTCAAGAGCTGAGAGTCGTATTACATAGTTTCTATGTACAATTACTACTAATTAATCTTATTTATAGTTTTAATTTGAAAGTTAGACCGAAGCCTAACTTTAGCCCCGGTTGGCCAAATCTAGGCCTTATAAGAGCCGATAGGGCCAAACGGTGAGAAAACGTGATTTTCAAGGGCCGGGAGTAGTATTATGTAGTTTATATGTAAAATATTACTAAATAACCTTATTTTTTGGGTCAATTAGAATGTTTGACTAATAATCAACTTTCAGCCCCGATTACGCTGAACAAGAACTAAGTAGAGCCGAATAGGGAAAAATCGAGGAGAAAACTTGGTTTTCAAGAATCGGGAGAAGTATTATATGGTTTATATAAACAATTACTACAAATGAACCTTATTTCTAGTCTTAATTAGGAAGTTTGAACAAAACTTAAACTTTCAAGCCTGATTGGCCTGAATTAGGCCTTATGCCAGACGAATAGGGCCCAAACGGTGAGAAAACATAGATTTTAAGAGATAGGAGTAGTATTACATAGTTTCTGTAGGATCTAAAAATATGACAACACAAACACTAGAGGGGGTGAATAATGTTTTTAAAAATCTAGACAAGAACTTGGTCTTATTAGAGCCGAATTGGTCTCTAACAGTGAGAAAACGTGCTTTTCAAGAGCCGGTAGTAGGAATACATAGTTTCTAAGTACAATTACAACTAATTAACCTTATTTCAAGTCTTAATTAAGAAGTTTGATCAAAAGTCAAACTTTCAACCCCAAATGGCCTCAACTTGGACTTATAAGAGCCGAATAGGGTCAAAACGAGGAGAAAACAGGTTCTTCAAAACCCGGGAGTAGAATTAAATAGTTTCTATGTACAATTAAACTAATTAATCTTATTTCAAGTCTTAATTGGGAAATTTGATGAAAAGTCGAACCTTCAGCCTCGATTGGGCTGAACTAGGACTTATTAGAGCCGAATAGGGTCAAAACGGGGTTTTCAAGATCTAGGAGTAAAATTACATAGCTTCTATGTACAATTACAGCAAATTTTCTTATTTCTTGTCTTAATTGGGAAACTTACCAAAAATCCAACTTTCAGCCTCGATTGGCTTGAACTAAGCTTTATAAGAGCAGAATTAGGTCTAAACTGTTAGAAAACGTTGTTTTCAAGGACCGGGCGTAGTATTACATAAATTTTATGAACAAATAATACTAATAAACCTTATTTTTTTGGTTAATTAGGAAGTTTGACCAGTAATCAAACTTTCAGCCCCTACTACCCTGAACTAGGCCTTATTTGAACCGAATTGGGCCCAAAAAGTGACAATACATAGGTTTCAAGAGTCAGGAGTAGTATTACATAGTTTCTATGTATAATTACAACTAATTAACCTTATTTCAAGTCTAATTGGAAATTTGTCTAAGAGTCAAGTAGGGCCATAGCAAGGAGAAAATATAGTTTTCAAGAGCCGGGAGTAGTATTACATAGTTTCTATGTACAAGTACTACTTAATTAACCTTATTTCTTGTCATAGTTAAAAAGTTTGACCAAAAGTCAAAATTTTAGCCCTGATTGACCTGAAATGGGCCTTATAAGAGTCGAATAGGGCCCAAACTATGAGAAGACGTGGTTTTAAAGTACCGGGAGTAGAATTACATAGTTTTTTGTACACATGCTACTATTTAATCTTAATTCTTGTGTTAATTGGAAAGTTTGACTAATAGTTAAACTTTCAGCCTCTTTGGCCTGATTTAGCCTTAAAGGAGTCGACTTGGGCCCAAAGAGGGAGAAAACGTGAGTTTCAAAATCTGAGAGTTATATTACATAGTTTTATTTACAAATATTATTAATTAACCTTATTTTTAATCTTAATCAGGAAGTTCTACAGGAAGTCATATTTTCAGCCCTGATTAGCCAGATCTAGGCCTTATAAGAGCTGAGTAGGGCCTAAACAGTGAGAAAACGTATGTTTCAAGAGCCAAGAATAGAATTACATAGTTCTCTGCACAATTTCAACTAATTAGCATAATTTCAAGTCATAATGGGGGTTTGACCAAAAGTCAAACTTTAAGCCTCGAGTGGCTTGAATTAGGCCTTATAAGAGCCGAATATGGCCCAAACAGTGAGAAAATGAGCATTTTAAGAGTCAAGAGTAGAATTAGATAGTTTCTATGAAAAATAATACTAACAAACCTTATTTCTTAGGTTAATTGGAAATTTTGAGTAATAGTCAAATTTTCAGCTCCGTTTGGCCTGAATTAGGCCTTATAAGAGCCGAATTGGGCCCAAACGGTGAGAAAATTTGGTTTCCAAGAACTCGGCGTAGTATTACATAGATTATATGAATAAATAATACTAATAAATCTTATTTCTTATGTTATTTGGGGAGTTTGACAAATAGTCAAACTTTTAGCCCCACTGTGCCCTGAAATAGGGTTTATAAGAGCCAAATTAGGCCAAAAAGGGAAAAAAAACATGAGTTTCAAGAGTCGGAAGTAGTGTTACATAATTTCTATGTACAATTAAAATTAATTAATCTAATTTCAAGTCTTAATTGAAAAGTTTGACTAAAAGTCAAACTTCAGCCTCAATTGGCCTGAATTAGGAGTTATAAAGCAGAATACATAACGAGGAGAAAACATGATTTTCAAGAACCGAGAGTAGTATTACATTATTTTTATGTACAAATACTAATAATTAACCTTATTTCTAATCATATTTGGGAAGTTTGACTAAAAGCCAAACTTTCAGCCCCGATTGGCCTGAACTAAGCCTTATGAGAGTCGAATAGGGCCAAACGGCGAGAAAACGTGGTTTTCAAGTGCCGGGAGTAGAATTACGTAGTTTTTATATACAAATACTACTAATTAACCTTAATCATGTGTTAATTGGGAGGTTTGACCAAAAGTCAAACTTTCAGCCCCGCTTGCCAGAATAATGCCTTAAAAGAACTGAATTGAGCAAAAACAACATGAAAACATGAGTTTTAAGATCCGAGAGTAGTATTACAAGTTTTTATGTACAAATACTACTGATTAACCTTATTGTCGCCTTAATTGGGAAGTTTGACCAGAAGATAAACTTTCAGCCCCGATTGGTCTGAATAAGGCCTTATACGAGCGAATAAGGCCCAAATTAGGAGAAAATGTGCTTTTCAAGAGCTGAAAGTAGATACAAAGTTTCTATGCATAATTGCTTCTAGAAAATGTTTTCAAGAGCCGGTAGTAGAATTACATAGTTTCTATGCACAATTAAAACTAATTAACCTTATTTCAAGTCTGAATTAGGAAGCTTGATCAAAAGTTAAACTTTAAGCCCCGAGTGGCTTGAATTAGGCCTTATAAGATCCGAATTGGGCCAAACTTTGAGAAATATGCTTTTTAAGAGCCGAGAGCTTTACATTATTTATATGAACAAATAATATTAATAAACCTTATTTCTTATATTAATTGAGAAGTTTGACACATAGTCAAACTTTTAGCCCCGTTTGGCCTGAGCTAGACCTTATAATAGCCAAATTGGGCCCAATCGGTTTGAAAATAAGCTTTTCAAGAGCCAGGAGTAGAATTACATTATTTTTATATACAATTACAACTAATTAACCAAATTTCAAGACTTAATTGGAAAGTTTGACCAAAAGTCTAATTTTTAGCCCTGATTAGCTTGAATTAGGTCTTATAAGAGCCGAATTGGGCCTTATCAGTAAGAAAATGTTATTTTCAAGTACCGAGAGTAGCATTACATAGATTCTATGAACAAATAATACTAATAAACCATATTTTTAGCTTAGTTGGCAAGTTTGATCAATAGTCAAACTTTAATCATCATTTGGCTTGAATTAGGCTTTATAAGAGCCTAATTAGTCCCAAAAAGGCAGAAAACGTGAGTTTCAGGAGCCGGGAGTAGTATTTACATAGTTTCTAAATACAATTACTACTAAATAACCTTATTTGAAGTCTTAATTGGGAAGTTTAGCCAAAAGTCTAACTTTCAGCCCCGATTGGGCTAAACTAGGCTTTATAAGAGCCGAGTAGGGCCCAAACGGCGAGAAAAACTTTTTGTTTTCAAGACCGAGAGTAGTACTACATAGTTTCTATGTATAAGTACTGCCAATTAACCTTATTTCTAGTAATATTTGGAAAGTTTTAGCAAAAGTCAAACTTTCAGCCACGATTAGCCTGATGTAGGCCTTAAGAGAGCCGACTAGGGCCTCAAACGATAAGAAAACGTGGTTTTCAAGTGCCAGGAGTAGAATTAGATTGTTTTTATGTATAAATACTACTAATTAACCTTAATTCTTGTGTCAACTGGAAAGTCAAAATTTCACCCCTATTTGGCCTGAATTAGGCCTTATAAGAGCCGAATTGGGCCCAAACACGGAGAAAATATGAGTTTCAAGAGCCTGGAGAAGTGTTACGTAGTTTTTTATGTACAAATATGAATAATTAACCTTAATTCTAGTCTTATTGGGAAGTTTCACCAGATGTCAAACTTTCAGCTACGATTGGCCTAAAGTAGGCCTTATAAGAGTCGAATAGGGCCCAAACAGTAAGAAAATGTGCTTTTCAGGAGCAGAGAGTCGAATTACATAGTTTTTATGTATAATCACTACTAATTAACCTTATTTATAGTCTTAATTGAGAAGTTTAGAAAAAAAGTCTAACTTTCAGTCCTGATTGGCCTAAACTAGGCCTTATAAGAGCTTAATAAGGCCCAAACGGTTAGAAAATGTTATTTTCAAGAGCTGAGAGTAGTATTACATAGTTTCTAGTTATATTTGGAAAGTTTAAGCAAAAATCAAACTTTCAGTCCTAATTGGCCTGATCTAGATCTTATAAGAGCGGATATAGCCCAAACGGAGAGAAAAAGTGATATTCAAGTACCGGGAGTAGAATTTCAAATTTTTCTGTACAAATACCACTAATTAACCTTAATTCTTGTGTTAATTGGAAAGTTTAACAATAGTCAAAAATTCAGCCCCGTTTGGCCTGATTTAGGTCTTAAAAGAGCCGAATTAGACCCAAACAGAGAGAAAATGAGAGTTTCAAGTGCCGGGAGTAGTATTACATAGTTTTTATGTACAAATACTACTAATTAACATTATTTCTATTCTTAATTAAGAATTTTGACTAGAAGTCAAACTTTCAGCCATGATTGGCCTGAACTAGGGCTTTTAAGAGTCGAATTGGACCAGAAGAGGGAGAAAACGTGCTTTTCAAGAGCCCGGAGTAGAATTATATAGTTTGTCTGTACAATTATAACTATTAACCTTATTTAAAGTCTTCATTGAATAGTTTGACCAAATGTCAAATTTCAACCCCGTTTTCTGAACTAGGCCCTAAAAAAGCCGAATTGGGCCCAAACAAAGAGGAAATATGAGTTTCAATAGTCATGAGTTGTATTACATTGTTTTATATACAAATACTATTAATTAATCTTATTTCTATTCTTAATTAAGAAGTTTGACCAGAAGTCAAACTTTCAGCCCAGATTGGCCTGAATAGGCGTTATCCGCCTAGTTGGGCCCAAACAGTGAGAAAAACATGCCTTTCAAGAGCTGGTAATAGGATTACATAGTTTTAATGTACAAATACAATTAATTAACATTATTCAATTCTTAATTGAGAAGTTTGATCAAAACTCAAACTTTTAGACCCGATTGACCTCAATTATAAGAGCCTAATAAAGTCAAAACGGGGAGAGTTTACAGGTTTTTCAAAAGCCGAGACTAGAATTACATAGTTTCTATGTACAATTATATCTAATTAACCTTATTTCAAGTCTTAATTGGGAAGCTGACGAAAAGTTAAAGCTGCAGCCTTGATTGGCCTGAATTAGGACTTATAAGAGTCGAACAAGGTCAAAACGGGAAGAAAACAGGGTTTTCAAGAGTTGGGGGTAGAATTACATAATTTCTATGTACAATCACAATAATTTACCTTATTTCAGGTCTTAATTGGAAAGTTTGACAAAAAGTCAAACTTTCATCCCCAATTGGCTGAACTAGGCTTTATAAGAGCCTAATTGGGCCCAACCGAAAAAAAAAACATGGTTTTCAAGAGTCGGGCATAGTATTACATAGATTCCATAAACAAATAATACTAATAAATCTTATTTCTTAGGTTAATTGTGAAGTTTAACCAATAGTCAAATTTTCAGCCGCGACTACCCAAAACTAGGTCTTATAAGAGCCCAATTTTGCCCAAAAAGGGAGAAAACGTGAGTTTCAAGAGCCGAGAGTAATATTCCATAGTTTATGTGTACAATTATAACTAATTAACCTTATTTCAAGTCTTAATTAGGATATTTGACCAAAAGTCAAATTTGCAGCCTCGATTGGCCTCTGTCCTGAACAAGTTCTTATAACAGTCGAATTGGGCCTAAATAAGAAGAAAACTTGATTTCCAAGAGCCGGGAGTAGTATTGCATAGTTTGTATGTACAATTAACATTATTTCTTGTATTAATTAGGAAGGCTGACTAATAGTCAAAGTTTCAGCCCTCGATAGCCCTGAACTGGGCCTTATAAGACCCGAAATTGAGCCCAAACGAGGAGATAACATGGTTTTCAAGACCCTAGAGTAGTATTACATAGTTTTTATATACAAATACAACTAATTAACCTTATTTCTTGTGTTAATTGGGAAGTTTGACCAATAATCAAATTGTCAGCCTCATTGGCATAAACTAGGCCTCATATGAGTCGAGTTGGACAAAAAAGGACGAAAACGTGAGTTTCAAGAGACGAGAGTAGTATTACATAGTTTCTATAGACAATTACTACTAATTAGCCTTATTTCTAGTATTAATTGTGAAGTTTGACTAGAAGTCAAACTTTCAAGCCCGATTGGCCTGAGCGAGGTCTTATCAGAGCCGAATAGGGTCCAAATGGTTAGAAAACGTGATTTTCAAGGGCCGGGGTAGTATTTCATAGTTTCTATATACAAATACTACTAATTAATTTATTTCTTTTGTTAATTGCGAAGTCTGACCAATAATCAACTTTTAGGCCTGATTGGCTTGAATAAGGACTTATTAATACCGAATAGGGTCAAAACGAAGAGAAAACAAGATTTTTAAGAGCCGCGAGTAGTATTACATAGTTTCTATGTACAATTACTACAATTTAACCTTATTTCTAGTCTTAATTGGGAAGTGTAACTAAAACTCAAAGTTTCAGGCCTGATTGGCCTAAACTGGGCCTTATGAGAGACAAATGGGGCCCAAACGGTGAGAAAATGTAATTTTCAAGAGCCGAGAGTAGTGTTACATAGTTTCTATGTATAAATACTACTATTTACCCTTAGTTCTTGTGTTAATTGAATGTTATGACCAATAGTCATACTTTCAGCTCCAATTAGCCTTCTAGGCCTTATATGAGCCGAATAGCGCAAAAACAAGGAGAAAACATGGTTTTCAAAAGCAAAGAGTAGTATCACATAGTTTCTATATACAATTATTACTCATTAACTTTACTTCGAGTCTTAATTGTGAAGTTTGACCTAAAGTCAAACTTCTAGCCCCGATTAGTGTGAATTATGAAAATATAGCCCAAACAAAGAGAAAATGTGATTTACAAGAGCCACGAGTAAAATTACATAGTTTCTATATACAAATACAACAAATTAACCTTATTTCAAATCTTAATTAGAAGTTTGACCATAAGTCAAATTTTTAGCCCCGATTAGCTGAATTAGGACTTACAACAGCCGAATAGGGCCATAATGGGGTAAAAACATAGTTTTTCATAGCTGGGAGTCGTATTGCATAGTTTCTATAGACAAATACTATTTATTAACCTTATTTCTAGTCTTAATTGAAAATTTGTCCAAAAGTCAAACTTTCAGCCCGATTGGCCGGAACTAGGCCTCATAAGAGCTAAATTGGGCTAAATAAGGAGAAAACCTGAGTCTCAAGAGCTAGGAGTAGTATTACATAGGTTTTATGAACAATTACTACTAATTAACCTTATTTATTTTGTTAATTAGGAAGTTTGACCAATAGTCAAACTATCAGCCCCTATTGGCATTAACTAGGCCTCATAGAGCCGAATTGGCCCCATACAGGGAGAAAATATGAGTTTCGAGAGACGGGAGTAGTATTACATAGTTTCTATGTATAATTACAACTAATTAACCTTATTTCTAGTCTTAACTGAGAAATTTGACCAAAACCCAAACTTTCAGGCCCGATTGGCCGCCAGGCCTTATGAGAGCCCAATAGGGCCTAAACGGTTAGAAAACATGATTTTCATGAGTCGGGAGTAGTATTACATAGTTTTTATGTACAAATACTACTAACTAACCTTTTTTCTTGTGCTTAGTGGGAAGTTTGACTAATAATCAAACATTCAGTCCCGATGTGCCTGAACAAGGACTTATGAGAGCCGAATAGGACAAAACAAGGAGAAAACGTGATTTCAAGAGTCGAGAGTAGTGTTACATAGTTTCCATGTACATTTACTACAAATTAACCTTATTTCAAGTTTTAATTGGGAAGTTTAACAAAAAGTAAAACTTTGAACCGCGATTGGCCTCAACTAGGACTTATAAAAGCCGAATTAGGGTCAAAACAGGGAGAAAACATGTTTTTCAAGAGTCAGAGTAGAATTACATAGTTTCCATGTGCAATTAAACTAATTAACCATATTTTAAGTTTTAATTAGGAATTTTGACCAATAGTCAAACTTTCAGCCCCGATTAGCTTGAACTTGGTTCTATATAAGAGCCGAATTGGCCAAACGGGGAGAAAACATGATTTTCAAGAACTAGGCATAGTATTACATAGATTCTATGAACAAATAATACTAATTAACCATATTTCTTTGATTAATTAAGAAGTTTGACCAAAATTTAAACTTTCAGCCCCGATTCGTCTGAATTAGGACTTATAAGAGCCAAATAGGACCCAAACAGTAAGAAAATGAGGTTTTCAAGAGCCGGGAGTAATATTACATAGTTTTTGTGTACGAATATTACTAATTAACTTTATTTCTTCTGTTATTGGGAAGTTGAATAATAGTCAAACTATCAGCCCCGATTGCCTTGAACTAGGCCTTATAAAAGCCAAATTGGGCCCAAATAGGGAGAAAATTAGAGCTTCAAGAGCCGAGAGTAGTATTACGTAGTTTTTATGTACAATTATACTAATTAACCTTATTTATAATCTTAATTGAGAAGTTTGACTAAGTCAAACTTTCAGCCCCAGCTGGCCTGAACAAGGTCTTATAAGGCTGAATTGGGCCAAAAGGGCGAGAAAACGTGATTTTTAAGAGCCAGTAGTAGAATAACATAGTTTCTATGTATAATTATAAATAATTAATCATATTAAAGTTTTAGTTTGGAAGTATAACCAAGATTCAAACGTCCAGCCCTGATTGGCTTGAACTAGGCCTATTACTTGCCAGGGTGAAAATACGAGTTTCAAGAGCCGAGAGTAGTATTACATAGTTTCTATGTACAAGTAATACTGATTAACCTTATTTCTAGTAATATTTGGGAAGTTTAACCAAAAGTCAAAGTTTCAACTCCGATTGGCTTGAACTAGGCCTATTTAGAGCCGCATTAGCCTAAACAGTGAAAAACATGATTTTTAAGAGACGAGAGTATTAATTACATAGTTTTTATGAATAAGTAATACTAATTAACCTTATTTCTTAGGTTAATTGGGAAGTTTGACTAATACACAAACTTTCAGCCCTGATTGGCCTAAATTAGGCCTAATAAGAGCCGAATTGGGCCCAGACAGGGTGAAAATGTGAGTTTCAAGAGCCGAGAGTAGTATTACATAGTTTCTAAATGCAGTTACTACTAATTAATCTTATTTATAGTATTAATTAGGAAATTTGATGAAAAGTCCAACTTCAGCCCTGATTGGCCTAAACTAGGCCGTATAAGAGCGAATAGGGCCCAAATGGTGAGAAAATGTGATTTTCAAGAGCTGGGAGAAGTATTTTATAGTTTCTATGTACAAATACTACTAGTTAACCTTATTTCTTGTATTAATTATGAAGTTTGACTAATAGTCATAGCTTCAATCATGATTGGTCCGAACTAGGCCTTATATAGAACATGATTTTCAAAAGCCGAGAGTAGTATTATATAGTTTTTATGTACCACTATTACTAATTAACCTAATTTCTTTTGTTATTTGGGAAGTTCGACAATAAACAAATTAGGGAAGTTCGACAGTAGAGCCGAATAGGCCCAAATGATGGGAAAACATGATTTTCAAAAGCTGAGAGTAGTATTATATAGTTTTTATGTACAAATATTACCAATTAACCTAATTTATTATGTTATCAGGAAAGTTCGATAATAGACAAACTTTCAGCCCCGATTTTGCCCTGAAGTAGGCCTTATAAGATTCGAATTGGGTTCAAATAGGGTGAAAACTTGTGTTTCAAGAGCCGGCAGTAGTATGTCATAGTTTCCATGTACAATTCTACTAATTAATTGTATTTCTATATTTAATTGGGAAGTTTAACAAAAAGTCAAACTTTAATCCCTGACTGGCGTAAACTGGTCTTATAAGAGCCAAATAGGGTCAAAATGGGGGTGAAAACGGGATTTTCAAGATCCGAGAGTAGAATTACATAGTTTTGAGATACAAATACTACTAATCAGCACTATTTTTTAGTCTTTATTGGAAAGTTTGACCAAAATCAAACTTTCAGCCCCGATTGGGCTGAACTAGCCTTATAAGACTGAATTGGGCCCATACAGGGAGAAAACGTGAGTTTAAGTGTCGGGAGCAGTTTTACATAGTTCCTATACACAATTACTACTAACTAAACTTATTTCTAGTCTTAATTAAGAAGTTTGACCAAAAGTCAAACTTTCAGCCCCGATTGACCTGAACCACGACTTATAAGAGCTGAATAGGGTCAAAATGGGGTGAAAACGGGATTTTCAAGAGCCGGGAGTAGAATTATATAGTTTCTATATACAATTACAACTAATTAACATTATTTCTAATCTTAGTTGGTAAGTTTTATCAAAAGTCAAACTTTCCACTCTGATTGGCTTGAATTATGCCTTATAACAGCCGAATTAGGCCCAAACGGTAAGAAAACATGGTTTTCAAGAGCCGACAGTAGTATTGCATAGTTTCTATGAACAAATAATACTAGTTAACCTTATTTTTTGTGTTAATTGGAAAGTTTGACCATAAATCAAACTTTCAGCCTCGATTGGCCTGAACTAGGCTTTATAAGAGCCGAATAGGGCCCAAACGGTGAGAAAATATGGTTTTCAAGTGTCGAGAGTAGTATTACATAGTTTTTATGTATAAATATTACTAATTAACCTAATTTCTTATGTTAATTGGGAGAGTTTAGCAATAGTCAAACTTTCAGCCACGGTCGCCCTGAGCTAGACCTTATTAGATCCGAATTAGGCCCAAACAGGGTGAAAACGTGAGTTTCAAGAGCTGGGAGTAGTATTACATAGTTTCTATATACAATTGTACTAATTAATCTTATTTGCAGACTAGGTGGGAACTCTGATAAAAAAGTCAAACTTTCAGCCCCGATTGGCTTGATTAGGCCTTATAAGAGCCGAATTGGGCCGAAACGGTGAGAAAATAAGGTTTTCAAGAGTCAAGAGTAGTATCACATAGTTTCTATAAGCAAATAGTACTAATAAACTTTATTTCTTAGGTTAATTACGAAGTTTAATGAATAGTCAAACTTTCAACCCCGATTGTACTGAAGTAGGCCTTATAAAGTCAAATTGGGCCCAAACAGGGAGAAAACGTGAGTTTCAAGAGCCGAGAGTAGTATTATATAGTTTCTATGTACAATTGTAAATAATTAATCTTATTTTAAGACTTAATTGGGAAGTTTAACGAAAAGTCAAATTTTCAGCCCAATTGGTCTGAACTAGAATTTATAAGAGCCGAATATGGCCACGACGAGGAGAAAACGTGATTTTCAAGATCCGAGAGTAGTATTACATAGTTTCTATGTACAAGTACTACTAATTAATCTTATTTCTAATGATATTTGAGAAGTTTGACCAAAAGTCAAACTTTCAACCCCAACTGGCATTATGCCTTAAAAGAGCCGAATTGGGCCCAAAACAGAGAGAACATGCCATTCAAGAGCTGGGATTAAAATTACAAAGTTTCGATGTACAATTATACAACTAATTATACTTATTTAAAGTCATAATTGAGAAGTTTGACCGTAAGTCAAACTTTCAGCCCTGATTGGCCTGAATTAGGGCTCATAAGTGTCAAATTGGCTCAAACCAAAATAGGGTTTTCAAGAGCCTGGAGAAGAACTACATAGTTTTTATGTATAATTACAACTAATTAACCTTATTTCTATTTTTAGTTGGGAAGTTTGACCAAATTCAAACTTTCAGCCCCGATTGGCCTGAACGGGCCTTATAAGAGCCAAATTGGACCAAACTTTTAGCAAATATGGTTTTCAAGAGTTGAAAGTAGTATTACATAGTTTATAAATAAATAATACTAATTTACTTTATTTCTTAGGTTAATTAAGAAGTTTGACAAATACACAAACTTTCAGCACCGATTGGCCTGAAGTAGGCCTTATAAGAATTGAATTGGGCACAAACAGGGAGAAAACGTAAGTTTCAAGAGCTGGGAGTAGTATTACATAGTTTCTATGTACAATTACTACTAATTAATTTTATTCATAGTTTCAATTTGAAAGTTTGACCGAAGCCTAACTTTAACCCCGGTTGGCCAAAACTAGGCCTTATAAGAGCCGAATAGGGCCAAACGGTGAGAAAACGTGGTTTTCAAGAGCCGGGAGTAGTATTATATAGTTTATATGTAAAAATATTACTAATTAACTATATTTTTTGTGTCAATTAGAATGTTTGACTAATAATCAAGCTTTCAGCCCCGATTGGGCTGAACAAGAACTAAGTAGAGCCGAATAGGAAAAAATCGAGGAGAAAACGTGATTTTCAAGAGTCGGCAGCAGTATTATATGGTTTATATATACAATTACTGCAAATTAACCTTATTTCTAGTCTTAATTAGGAAGTTTGAACAAAACTTAAACTTTCAAGTCTGATTGGCCTGAATAGGGCCCAAACGGTGAGAAAACATAGTCTTTAAGAGATAGGAGTAGCATTACATAGTTTCTATAGGATCTAAAAATATGACAACACAAACACTAGAGGGGGTGAATAATGTTTTTAAAAATCTAGACAAGAACTAGGTCTTATTAGAGCCGAGTTGGTTTCTAAAAGTGAGAAAACGTGCTTTTCAAGAGCCGGTTGTGGGAATACATAATTTCTAAGTACAATTACAACTAATAAACCTTATATCAAGTCTTAATTAAGAAATTTGATTAAAAGTCAAGCTTTCAACCCCGAATGCCTCAACTTGGACTTATAAGAGCCGAATAGGGTCAAAACGAGGAGAAAACAGGTTTTTCAAAAGCTGGGAGTAGAATTACATAGTTTCTATGTACAATTAAATCTATAATCTTATTTCAAGTCTTAATTGGGAAATTTGATGAAAAGTCGAACCTTCAGCCTCGATTGGGATGAACTAGGACTTATTATAGCCGAATAGGGTCAAAACGGGGTTTTCAAGATCCAGGAGTAAAATTACATAGCTTCTTTGTACAATTAAAGCAAATTTCCTTATTTCTTGTCTTAATTGGGAAACTTATCAAAAATCCAACTTTCAGCCTCGATTGGCTTGAACTAAGCTTTATAAGAGTCGAATTAGGTCCAAACTGTTAAAAAATGTTGTTTTCAAGGGCCGGGCGTAGTATTACATAAATTCTATGAACAAATAATACTAATAAATCTTATTTTTTGTTAATTAGGAAGTTTGACCAATAATCAAACTTTCAGCCCCTACTGCCCTGAACTAGGCCTTATTTGAACCGAATTGGGCCCAAAAAGTGAGAATATATAGGTTTCAAGAGTCGGGAGTAGTATTACATAGTTTCTATGTATAATTACAACTAATTAACCTTATTTCAAGTCTTAATTGGAAATTTGTCTAAAAGTCAAACTTTCAGCCCCAATTGGCCTGAACTAGGACTTATAAGAGCCAAGTAGGACCATAGTAAGGGGAAAACATGATTTTCAAGAGCCGTGAGTAGTATTACGTAGTTATGTACAACTACTACTTAATTAACCTTATTTCTTTCTATATTTAAGAAGTTTGACCAAAAGCCAAAATTTTAGCCCTGATTGACCTGAAATGGGCCTTATGAGAGTCCAATAGCGCCCAAACTATGAGAAGACGTGGTTTTCAAGTACCGGGATGCTACTATTTAATCCTAATTCTTTTGTTAATTGGGAAATTTGACTAATAGTTAAACTTTCAGCCCCTTTGGCCTGATTTAGCCTTAAAGGAGTCGACTTGGGCCCAAAAAGGGAGAAAACGTGAGTTTCAAAATCTGAGAGTTGTATTACATAGTTTTATTTACAAATATTACTAATTAACCTTATTTTCAATCTTAATTGGGAAGTTTTACAGGAAGTCATACTTTCAGCCCTGATTAGCCAGATCTAGGCCTTATAAGAGTAGACTAGGGCCTAAATAGTGAGAAAATATGTTTTTCAAGAGCCAAAAATAGAATTACATAGTTCTATGCACAATTTCAACTAATTAACATAATTTCAAGTCTTAATGGGGGATTGACCAAAAGTCAAATTTTAAGCCCCGAGTGGCTTGAATTAGGCCTTATAAGAGCCGAATAGGGCCCAAACAGTGAGAAAATGAGCTTTTTAAGAGTCAGAATTGAATTACATAGTTTCTATGAAAAATAATACTAATAAACCTTATTTCTTAGATTAATTAGAAATTTTGAGTAATAGTCAAATTTTCAGCTCCGTTTGGCCTGAACTAGGCCTTATAAGAGCCGAATTGGGCCCAAACGGTAAGAAAATATGGTTTTCATCGGCGTAGTATTACATAGATTATATGAACAAATAATACTAATAAATCTTATTTCTTATGTTATTTGGGAAGTTTGACAAATAGTCAAACTTTTATCCCACTGCCCTGAATTAGGGCTTATAAGAGCCGAATTAGGCCCAAAAAGGGAGAAAACGTGAGTTTCAAGAGTCGGAAGTAGTATTACAAAATTTCTATGTACAATTAAAACTAATTAACCTTATTTCAAATCTTAATTGAAAAGTGTGACCAAAAGTCAAACTTCAACCTCAATTGGCCTGAATTAGGACTTATAAAAGCAGAATATATAACGAGGAGACAACGTGATTTTCAAGAACCGAGAGTTGTATTACATTATTTTATGTACAAATACTAATAATTAACCTTATTTCTAGTTATATTTGGGAAATTTGACTGAAAGCCAGCCCCGATTGGCCTGAACTAAGCCTTATGAGAGTTGAATAGGGCCAAACGGCGAAAAAACGTGGTTTTCAAGTACCGAGAGTAGAATTACGAAGTTTTTATATACAAATACTACTAATTAACCTTAATCATGTGTTAATTGGGAGGTTTGACCAAAAATCAAACTTTCAGCCCCGCTTGGCCAGAATAATGCCTTAAAAGAACCGAATTGAGCCCAAACAACAAGAATACATGAGTTTCAAGATCCGAGAGTAGTATTACAAGTTTTTATTTACAAATACTACTAATTAACCTTATTCTAGCCTTAATTGGGAAGTTTGACCAGAAGATAAACTTTCAGCCCCGATTGGCCTGAACAAGGCCTTATACGAGCGAATAAGGCCCAAATAGGGAGAAAATGTGCTTTTCAAGAGCTGAAAGTAGATACAAAGTTTCTATGCACAATAGCTTCTAGAAAATATTTTTCAAGAGCCGGCAGTAGAATTACATAGTTTCTATGCACAATTAAAACTAATTAACCTTATTACAAGTCTTAATTAGGAAGCTTGATCAAAAGTCAAACTTTAAGCCCCGAGTGGGTTGAATTAGGCCTTATAAGATCCGAATTGGGCCCAAACTTTGAGAAATATGCTTTTTAAGATTCGAGAGCTTTACATTATTTATATGAATAAATAATATTAATACACCTTATTTCTTATATTAATTGAGAAGTTTGACACATAGTCAAACTTTTAGCCCCGTTTGGCCTGAGCTAGACGTTATAAGAGCCGAATTGGGCCCAATCGGTTAGAAAATATGCTTTTTAAGAGCCAGGAGTAGAATTACATTGTTTTTATATACAATTACAACTAATTAACCAAATTTCAAGACTTAATTGGGAAGTTTGACCAAAAGTCTAATTTTTAACCCTGATTAGCTTGAATTAGGTCTTATAAGAGCCGAATTGGGCCCCATCAGTAAGAAAATGTTATTTTCAAGTGCCGAGAGTAGTATTACATAGATTCTATGAACAAATAATACTAATAAACCATATTTTTTAGCTTAGTTGGGAAGTTTGATCAATAGTCAAACTTTCATCCTCGTTTGGCCTGAATTAGGCCTTATAAGAGCCTAATTGGTCCCAAAAAGACAGAAAACGTGAGTTTCAGGAGCCGGGAGTAGTATTTACATAGTTTCTATATACAGTTACTACTAAATAACCTTATTTGAAGTCTTAATTGGTAAGTTTAACCAAAAGTCTAACTTTTAGCCCCGATTGGGCTAAACTAGGCTTTATAAGAGCCGAGTAGGGCCCTAACGGCGAGAAAAACTTTTTGTTTTTAAGAGCCGAGAGTAGTATTACAAAGTTTCTATATATAAGTATTGCCAATTAACCTTATTTCTAACTATATTTGGGAAGTTTCAGCAAAAGTCAAACTTTCAGCCACGATTAGCCTGGTGTAGACCGTAAGAGAGCCGACTAGGGCCTCAAACGATAAGAAAACGTGGATTTCAAGTGCCAGGAGTAGAATTACATTGTTTTTTTTGTATAAATACTACAATTAACCTTAATTCTTGTGTTAATTGGAAAGTCAAAATTTCATCCCTGTTTTGCCTGAATTAGGCCTTAGAAGAGCCGAATTAGGCACAAACAGGGAGAAAACATGAGTTTCAAGAGCCTGGAGAAGTGTTACGTAGTTTTTTATGTACAAATATGACTAATTAACCTTAATTCTAGTCTTATTGAGAAGTTTCACTAGATGTCAAACTTACAGCTACGATTGGCCTAAATTAGGCCTTATAAGAACCGAATAGGGCCCAAACAGTAAGAAAATGTGCTTTTCAGGAGCAGAGAGTCAAATTACATAGTTTTTATGTATAATCACTACTAGTTAACCTTATTTATAGTCTTAATTGGGAAGTTTAAAAATAGTCTAACTTTCAGTCCTGATTGGCCAAAACTAGGCCTTATATAAGAGTTTAATAAGGCCCAAACAGTCAGAAAATGTTATTTTCAAGAGCTGAGAGTAGTATTATATAGTTTCTAGTTATATTTGGGAAGTTTAAGTAAAAATCAAACTTTCTGCCCTAATTGGCCTGATCTAGACCTTATAAGAGCGGAATATAGCCCAAACGGTGAGAAAAAGTGGTTTTCAAGTACCGGGAGTAGAATTATAAGTTTTTTTGTACAAATACCACTAATTAACCTTAATTCTTGTGTTAATTGGAAAGTTTAACAATAGTCAAAAATTTAGCCCCGTTTGGCCTGATTTAGGTCTTAAAAGAGCCGAATTAGACCCAAACAGGGAGAAAACGAGAGTTTCAAGTGCCGGGAGTAGTATTACATAGTTTTTATGTACAAATACTACTAATAAACATTATTTCTATTCTTAATTAAGAAATTTGATTAGAAGTCAAACTTTCAGCCCATTGGCCTAAACTAGGCCTTTTAAGCGTCGAATTGGACCAGAAGAGGGAGAAAACGTGCTTTTCAAGAGCCCGGTGTAGAATTACATAGTTTGTATGTACAATTATAACTATTAACCTTATTTAAAGTCTTCATTGAATAGTTTGACCAAATGTCAAAATTTCAAACCCGTTTTCTGCACTAGGCCCTAAAAAAGCCGAATTGGGCCCAAACACAGAGGAAATATGAGTTTCAAGAGTCATGAGTTGTATTACATAGTTTTATATACAAATACTACTTATTAATCTTATTTTTATTCTTAATTAAGAAGTTTGACCAGAAGTCAAACTTTCAGCCCAGATTGGCCTGAACAGGCTGTATAAGGGCCTAATTGGGCCCAAACAGCGAGAAAAACATGCCTTTCAAGAGCTGGTAATAGATTACATAGTTTTAATGTACAAATACAATTAATTAACATTATTCAAGTCTTAATTGAGAAGTTTGATCAAAAGTCAAACTTTTAGACCCGATTGACCTTAATTATAAAAGCCGGGACTAGAATTACATAGTTTCTATGTAGTCAAAATAGGCGGGTTTTTCAAAAGCCGGGACTAGAATTACATAGTTTCTATGTACAATTACTAATAATTAACCTTATTTCAAGTCTTAATTGGGAAGTTGACGAAAAGTTAAAGCTTCAGCCTTGATTGGCCTTAACTAGGACTTATAAGAGTCAAACCGGGTCAAAACGGGGAGAAAACAGGGTTTTCAAGAGCCGGGAGTAGCATTACATAATTTCTATGTACAATCACAATAAATTTACCTTATTTCAGGTCTTAATTGGAAAGTTTGACCAAAAGTCAAACTTTCATCCCCAATTGGCTGAAGTAAGCTTTATAAGAGCCAAATAATTGGGCCCAACCGGAAAAAAAACATGGTTTTCAAGAGTCAGGCATAGTATTACATAGATTCTATGAACAAAGAATACTAATAAATCTTATTTCTTAGGTTAATTGTGAAGTTTAACTAATAGTCAAATTTTCAGCCCCAACTACCATAAACTAGGTCTTATAAGAGCCAAATTTTGCCCAAAAGGGAGAAACGTGAGTTTCAAGCTCCGAGAGTAATATTACATAGTTTATGTGACAATTATAACTAATTATCCTTATTTCAAGTCTTAATTAGTATATTTACCAAAAGTCAAATTTGCAGCCTTGATTGGCCTCTGCCCTGAACAAGTCCTTATAAGAGTCGAATTCGGTCCAAATAAGAAGAAAACGTGGTTTCCAAGAGCCGGGAGTAGTATTGCATTGTTTTTATGTACAATTAACATTATTTGTTATGTTAATTAGGAAGGCTGACCAATAGTCAAAGTTTCAGCCCTCGATAGCCCTGAACTGGGCCTTATAAGAGCCGAAACTGGGCCCAAACGATGAGATAACATGGTTTTCAAGATCCTAGAGTAGTATTACATAGTTTTTATGTACAAATACAACTAATTAACCTTATTTTTTGTGTTAATTGGAAAGTTTGACCAATAATCAAATTGTCAGCCTCATTGGCATGAACTAGAACTCATAAGAGCCGAGTTGGACAAAAAAGGACGAAAACGTGAATTCCAAGAGACGAGAGTAGTATTACATAGTTTCTATATATAATTACTACTGATTAGCCTTAATTCTAGTATTAAGTGAGAAGTTTGACCAGAAGTCAAACTTTCAAGCCCGATTGGCCTGAGAGCGAGGCCTTATGAGAGCTGAATAGGGTCCAAATGGTTAGAAAACGTGATTTTTAAGGGCCGGGAGTAGTATTACATAGTTTCTATGTACAAATTCTACTAATTAATCTTATTTCTTTTGTTAACTGGGAAGTCTGACCAATAATCAACTTTCAGGCCCGATTGGCTTGAATAAGGGACTATAAAAGCCGAATAGGGCCAAAACGAAGAGAAAATAAGGTTTTTAAAATCTACGAGTAGTATTACGTAGTTTCTAAGTACAATTACTATAATTTAACCTTATTTCTAATCTTAATTGGAAAGTTTAACCAAAACTCAAATTTTCAGGCCCGATTGGCCTAAACTGGGCCTTATAAGAGAAAAATATGGCCCAAACGGTGAGAAAACGTGGTTTTCAAGAGCCAGGAGTAGCGTTACATAGTTTCTATGTATAAATACTACTGTTTACCCTTAGTTCTTGTATTAATTGAATGTTATGACCAATAGTTCTTTCAGCCCCGATTGGCCTTCTAGGCCTTATATGAGCCGAATAGGGCAAAAATAAGGAGAAAACTTGGTTTTCAATAGCAAAGAGTAGTATTACAAAGTTTCTATATACAATTATTACTCATTAACTTTACTTCCAATCTTAATTGTGAAGTTTGAACAAAAGTCAAACTTTCAGCCCCGATTAGTGTGAATTATACTTTATAAGAGCAAAATTTAGCCCAAACAGAGAGAAAATGTGATTTTCAAGAGCCATGAGTAAAATTACATTGTTTCTATATACAATTACAACAAATTAACCTTATTTCAAATCTTAATTAGGAAGTTTGAGCAAAAGTCAAATTATTAGCCCCGATTAGCCTGAATTAGGACTTACAACAGCCGAATAGGGCCATAAAGGGGTGAAAACATAGTTTTTCATAGCTGGGAATCGTATTGCATAGTTTTTATAGACAAATACTATTTATTAACCTTATTTCTAGTCTTAATGAGAAAATTGGACCAAAAGTCAAACTTTCAGCCCGATTAGACGGAACTAGGCTCATAAGAGCTAAATTGGGCTAAATTGGAAGAAAACCTGAGTCTCAAGAGTCAAGAGTAGTATTACAAAGTTTTTATAAACAATTACTACTAATTAACCTTATTTATTTTGTTAATTAGGAAGTTTGACCACTAGTCAAACTTTCAATACCTATTGGCATTAACTAGGCCTCACAGAGCCGAATTGGGCCCAAACAGGGAGAAAACATGAGTTTCGAGAGACGGGAGTGGTATTACATAGTTTCTATATAAAATTACTACTTATTAATCTTATTTCTAGTCTTAACTGAGAAATTTGACCAAAACCTAAACTTTCAGGCCCGATTGGCCGCCAGGCCTTATGAGAGCCCAATAAGGCCTAAACGGTTAGAAAACATGGTTTTCATGAGTCAGGAGTAGTATTACATAGTTTCTATGTACAAATACTACTAACTAACCTTATTTCTTGTGCTAAGTGAGAAGTTTGACTAATAATTAAACTTTTAGTCCCGATGAGCCTGAACAAGGGCTTATGAGAGCCGAATAGGACAACGAGGAGAAAACGTGGCTTTCAAGAGCCGGGAGCAGTGTTACATAGTTTCCATGTACAATTACTACAAATTAACCTTATTTCAAGTTTTAATTGGAAAGTTTAACAAAAAGTAAAACTTTCAACCGCGATTGGCCTCAACTAGGACTTAAAAAATCCAAATTAGGGTCAAAACAGGGAGAAAACATGTTTTTCAAGAGTCAGAGTAGAATTACATAGTTTCTATATACAATTAAACTAATTAACCATATTTTAAGTTTTAATTAGGAATTTTGACCAATAGTCAAACTTTTCAGCCCCAGTTAGCTTGAACTTGGTTTTATATAAGAGCCGAATTGGCCAAACGGGGAGAAAACATGGTTTTCAAGAACTGGGCATAACATAGATTCTATGAACAAATAATACTAATTAACCATATTTTTTGATTAATTAAGAAGTTTGACCAAATTTAAACTTTCAGCCCCGATTCGTCTGAATTAGGCCTTATAAGAGCCAAATTGGGCCCAAACAGTAAGAAACCGGGGGTTGTATTACATAGTTTTTGGGTATGAATATTACTAATTAACTTTATTTCTTCTGTTAATTGGGAAGTTGAATAATAGTCAAACTATCAGCCCCGATTACCTTGAACTAGGCCTTATAAGAGCCAAATTGGGCCCAAATAGGGAGAAAACTTGAGTTTCAAGAGCCGAAAGTAGTATTACATAGTTTTAATATACAATTTTACTAATTAACCTTATTTATAATCTTAATTAAGAAGTTTAACTAAAAGTCAAATTTTCAGCCCCAGCTGGCCTGAACCAGGTGTTATAAGGCTGAATTGGGCCCAAAGAGCCAGAAAACGTGATTTTTAAGAGCCAGTAGTAGAATAACATAGTTTATATGTATAATTATAAATAATTAATCATATTTAAAGTTTTAATTAAGAAGTATAACCAAGATTCAAACGTCCAGCCCTGATTGGCTTGAACTAGGCTTATTACTTACCGAATTATGCCCAAACAGGGTGAAAATACGAGTTTCAAGAGCCGAGAGTAGTATTACATAGTTTCTATGTACTAGTGCTACTAATTAATCTTATTTCTAGTAATATTTGGGAAGTTTAACTAAAAGTCAAAGTGTCAACTCCGATTGGCTTGAACCAGGCCTATCAAGAGCCGCATTAGGCCTAAACAGTGAGAAACATGATTTTCAAGAGACAAGAGTATTAATTACATAGTTTTTATGAAGAAGTAATACTAATTAACCTTATTTCTTAGGTTAATTGGGAAGTTTGACCAATACACAAACTTTCAGCCCTGATTGGCCTATATTAGGCCAAATAAGAGCCGAATTGGGCCCAGACAGGGTGAAAATGTGAGTTTCAAGAGCCGAGAGTAGTATTACATAGTTTCTAAATGCAGTTACTACTAATTAATGTTATTTATAGTATTAATTAGAAAATTTGACGAAAAGTCCAACTTCAGCCCTGATTGGCCTAAACTAGGCCTTATAAGAGCGAATAGGGCCCAAATGGTGAGAAATGTGATTTTCAAGAGCTGGGAGCAGTATTTTATAGTTCTATGTACAAATACCACTAGTTAACCTTATTTCTTGTGTTAATTGTGAAGTTAGACTAATAGTCATATCTTCAATCATGATTGGTCCGAACTAGGCCTTATATAGAACATGATTTTCAAAAGCCGAGAGTAGTATTATATAGTTTTTATGTACCACTATTACTAATTAACCTAATTTCTTGTGTTATTTGGGAAGTTCGACAATAAACAAATTAGGGAAGTTCGACAGTAGAGCCGAATAGGCCCAAACGATGGGAAAACATGATTTTCAAAAGCTGAGAGTAGTATTATATAGTTTTTATGTACAAATATTACCAATTAACCTAATTTATTATGTTATCGGGAAAGTTCGATAATAGACGTTTCAGCCCCGATTTTGCCCTGAAGTAGGCCTTATAAGAGTCGAATTGGGCTCAAATAGGGTGAAAACTTGAGTTTCAAGAGCCGGCAGTAGTATGTCATAGTTTCCATGTACAATTCTACTAATTAACTATATTTCTATATTTAATTGGGAAGTTTAACAAAAAGTCAAACTTTAATCCCTGACTGGCATAAACTGGTCTTATAAGAGCCAAATAGGGTCAAAATGAGGGTGAAAACGGGATTTTCAAGATCCGGGAGTAGAATTACATAGTTTTGAGATACAAATACTACTAATTAGCACTATTTTTTAGTCTTTATTGGAAAGTTTGACCAAAATCAAACTTTTAGCCCCGATTGGGCTGAACTAGGCCTTATAAGACTGAATTGGGCCCATACAGGGAGAAAACGTGAGTTTTAAGTGTCGGGAGCAGTTTTATATAGTTCCTTACACAATTACTACTAATTAATCTTATTTCTAGTCTTAATTAAGAAGTTTGACCAAAAAGTCAAACTTTCAGCCCCGATTGACCTGAACCACGACTTATAAGAGCTGAATAGGGTCAAAATGGGGTGAAAACGGGATTTTCAAGAGCCGGGAGTAGAATTATATAGTTTCTATATACAATTACAACTAATTAACATTATTTCTAATCTTAGTTGGTAAGTTTTATCAAAAGTCAAACTTTCCACTCCGATTGGCTTGTATTATGCCTTATAACAGCCGAATTAGGCCCAAACGGTGAGAAAACATGGTTTTCAAGAGCCGACAGTAGTATTACATAGTTTCTATGAACAAATAATACTAGTTAACCTTATTTTTTGTGTTAATTGAAAGTTTAACCATAAATCAAACTTTCAGCCTCGATTGGCCTGAACTAGGCTTTATAAGAGCCGAATAGGGCCCAAACGGTGAGAAAATATGGTTTTCAAGTGTCGAGAGTAGTATTACATAGTTTTTATGTATAATAATTAACATAATTTCTTATGTTAATTGGGAGAGTTTAGCAATAGCAAACTTTCAGCCACGGTCGCCCTGAGCTAGACCTTATTAGATCCGAATTAGGCCCAAACAGGGTGAAAACGTGAGTTTCAAGAGCTGGAAGTAGTATTACATAGTTTCTATATACAATTGTACTAATTAATCTTATTTGTAGACGAGGTGGGAACTTTGATAAAAAGTCAAACTTTCAGCCCCGATTGGCTTGATTAGGCCTTATAAGAGCCGAATTGGGCCGAAACGGTGAGAAAATAAGGTTTTCAAGAGTCGGGAGTAGTATCACATAGTTTCTATAAGCAAATAGTACTAATAAAATTTATTTCTTAGGTTAATTACGAAGTTTGATGAATAGTCAAACTTTCAACCCCGATTGTACTGAAGTAGGCCTTATAAAGTCAAATTGGGCCCAAAAAGGGAGAAAACGTGAGTTTCAAGAGCCGAGAGTAGTATTATATAGTTTCTATGTACAATTATAAATAATTAATCTTATTTTAAGACTTAATTGGGAAGTTTAACGAAAAGTCAAACTTTCAGCCCAATTTGTCTGAACTAGAATTTATTAGAGCCGAATATGGCCACGACGAGGAGAAAACGTGATTTTCAAGAGCCGTGAGTAGTATTACATAATTTCTATGTACAAGTACTACTAATTAATCTTATTTCTAATGATATTTGAGAAGTTTGACCAAAAGTCAAACTTTCAACCCCAACTGGCCTGCATTATGCCTTAAAAGAGCCGAATTGGGCCCAAAACAGAGAGAACGTGCCATTCAAGAGCTGGGATTAGAATTACAAAGTTTTGATGTATAATTATACAACTAATTATCCTTATTTAAAGTCATAATTGAGAAGTTTGACCATAAGTCAAACTTTCAGCCCTGATAGGCCTAAATGCTCATAAGTGTCAAATTGGCCTAAACCAAAATAGGGTTTTCAAGAGCCTGGAGTAGAACTACATAGTTTTTATATATAATTATAACTAATTAACCATATTTCTATTTTTAGTTGGGAAGTTTGGCCAAATTCAAACTTTCAGCCCCGATTGGCCTGAACTGGGCCTTATAAGAGCCAAACTTCCCAACTAAAAATAAGGCCTTATGAGAGCCCAATAAGGCCTAAACGGTTAGAAAACATGGTTTTCATGAGTCAGGTGTAGTATTACATAGTTTCTATGTACAAATAATACTAACTAACCTTATTTCTTGTGCTAAGTGGGAAGTTTGACTAATAATTAAACTTTCAGTCCCGATGAGCCTGAACAAGGACTTATGAGAGCCGAATAGGACAACGAGGAGAAAACTTGGCTTTCAAGTGCCGGGAGCAGTGTTACATAGTTTCCATGTACAATTACTACAAATTAACCTTATTTCAAGTTTTAATTGGGAAGTTTAACAAAAAGTAAAACTTTCAATCGCGATTGGCCTCAACTGGACTTATAAAAGCCGAATTAGGGTCAAGAGTCAGAGTAGAATTACATAGTTTCTATATACAATTAAACTAATTAACCATATTTTAAGTTTTAATTAGGAATTTTGACTAATAGTCAAACTTTCAGCCCCGGTTAGCTTGAACTTGGTTTTATATAAGAGCCGAATTGGCCAAACGGGGAGAAAACATGGTTTTCAAGAACTGGGCATAGTATTACATAGATTCTATGAACAAATAATACTAATTAACCATATTTCTTTGATTAATTAAGAAGTTTGACCAAATTCAAACTTTCAGCCCCGATTTGTCTGAATTAGGCCTTATAAGAGCCAAATAGGGCCCAAACAGTAAGAAACCGGGAATAGTATTACATAGTTTTTGTGTATGAATATTACTAATTAACTTTATTTCTTCTGTTAATTGGGAAGTTGAATAATAGCCAAACAATTAGCCCCGATTACCTTGAACTAGGCCTTATAAGAGCCAAATTGGGCCCAAATTAGGAGAAAACTTGAGTTTCAAGAGCCGAGAGTAGTATTACATAGTTTTAATATACAATTTTACTAATTAACCTTATTTATAATCTTAATTGAGAAGTTTAACTAAAAGTCAAACTTTCAGCCCCAGCTGGCCTGAACCATGTCTTATAAGGCTGAATTGGGCCCAAAGAGCTAGAAAACGTGATTTTTAAGAGCCAGTAGTAGAATAACATAGTTTATATGTATAATTATAAATAATTAATCATATTTAAAGTTTTAATTAAGAAGTATAACCAAGATTCAAACGTCCAGCCCTGATTGGCTTGAACTAGGCCTATTACTTACCGAATTGTGCCCAAACGGGGTGAAAATACGAGTTTCAAGAGCCGAGGTAGTATTACATAGTTTCTATGTACTAGTGCTACTAATTAATCTTATTTCTAGTAATATTTGGGAAGTTTAACCAAAAGTCAAAGTGTCAACTCCGATTGGCTTGAACCAGGCCTATCAAGAGCCGCATTAGGCCTAAACAGTGAGAAACATGATTTTCAAGAGACAAGAGTATTAATTACATAGTTTTTATGAAGAAGTAATACTAATTAACCTTATTTCTTAGGTTAATTGGGAAGTTTGACCAATATACAAACTTTCAGCCCTGATTAGCCTATATTAGGCCTAATAAGAGCCGAATTGGGCCCAGACAGGGTGAAAATGAGTTTCAAGAGCCGAGAGTAGTATTACATAGTTTCTAAATGCAGTTACTACTAATTAATCTTATTTATAGTATTGATTAGAAATTTTAACGAAAAGTCCAACTTCAGCCCTGATTGGCATAAACTAGGCCTTTATAAGAGCGAATAGGGCCCAAATGGTGAGAAAATGTGATTTTTAAGAGCTGGGAGCTGCATTTTATAGTTTCTATGTACAAATACCACTAGTTAACCTTATTTCCTGTGTTAATTGTGAAGTTTGACTAATAGTCATAGCTTCAGTCATGATTGGTCCGAACTAGGCCTTATATAGAACATGATTTTCAAAAACCGAGAGTAGTATTATATAGTTTTTATGTACCACTATTACGAATTAACCAAATTTCTTGTGTTATTTGGGAAGTTTGGCAATAGACAAATTAGGGAAGTTCGACCGTAGCGCCGAATAGGCCTAAACGATGGGAAAACGTGATTTTCAAAAGCTGAGAGCAGTACTATATAGTTTTTATTTACAAATATTACCAATTAACCTAATTTATTATGTTATTAGGAAAGTTCAATAATAGTCAAACTTTCAGCCCCAATTTTGCCTTGAAGAAGGCCTTATTTGAGTCATTGGGCTCAAACAGGGTGAAAACTTGAGTTTCAAGAGCCGGCAGTAGTTTGTCATTGTTTCCATGTACAATTCTACTAAATTAACTGTATTTCTAGATTTAATTGGGAAGTTTAACTAAAAGTCAAACTTTCACCCCTGATTGCCATAAACTGGTCTTATAAGAGCCAAATAGGGTCAAAATGGGGGTGACAACGGGATTTTCAAGATCCGGGAGTAGAATTACATAGTTTTGAGATACAAATACAACTAATTAGCATTATTTTTTAGTCTTTATTGGAAAGTTCGACCAAAATCAAACTTTCAGCCCCGGTTGGGCTGAATTAGGCCTTATAAGAACTGAATTGGGCTCATACAGGAAGAAAACGTGAGTTTAAGTGTCGGGAGAAGTATTACATAGTTCCTATGTACAATTACTACTAATTAATCTTATTTCTAGTCTTAATTAAGAAGTTTGACCAAAAGTCAAACTTTCAGCCCCGATTGGCCTGAACCACGACTTATAAGAGCTGAATATGGTTAAAATGGGGTGAAAACGGGATTTTCAAGAGCTGAAAGTAGAATTATATAGTTTCTATATACAATTACAACTAATTAACATTATTTCTAATCTTAGTTAGTAAGTTTTATCAGAAGTCAAACTTTTCACACCGATTGGCTTGAATTATGCCTTATAACAGCCGAATTAGGCCTAAACGGTGAGAAAACACGGTTTTCAAGAGCCGACAGCAGTATTACATAGTTTCTATGAACAAATAATACTAGTTAACCTTATTTTTTATGTAATTGGAAAGTTTGACCATAAATCATACTTTCAGTCTCGGTTGGCTTGAGTTAGGCTTTATAAGAGCCGAATAGGGCCCAAACGGTGGGAAAATATGGTTTTCAAGAGCCGAGAGTAGTATTACATAGTTTTTATGTATAAATATACTAATTAACCTAATTTCTTGTGTTAATTGGGGGAGTTTAGCAATAGTCAAACTTTCAGCCACGGTCGCCCTGAATTAAACAGGGTGAAAACGTAGGTTTAAAGAGCTGGGAGTAGTATAACATGGTTTTTATGTACAATTATACTAATTAATCTTATTTGCAAACTAGTTTGAAAGTTTGATAAAAAGTCAAACTTTCAGCCCCAATTGGCTTGAATTAGGCCTTATAAGAGCCGAATTGGGCCGAAACGGTGAGGAAACATGTTTTTCAAGAGTCCGGAGTAGTATCATATAGTTTCTATATGCAAATAGTACTAATAAACCTTTTTTTTAGGTTAATTGCGAAGTTTGACCAATAGTCAAACTTTCATCCCCGATTGTACTGAAGTAGGCCTTATAAAAGTCAAATTGGGCCCAAACAGGGAGAAAACGTGAGTTTCAAGAGCCGAGAGTAGTATTATTTAGTTTCTATATACATTTATAAATAATTAATCTTATTTTAAGACTTAAATTGGGAAGTTTAACGAAAACTCAAAATTTTAGCCCCAATTGGTCTGAACTAGGACTTATAAGAGCCAAATATGACCACAACGAGGCGAAAACGTGATTTTTCAAGAGCCTTCAAGAGCTGAGAGTAGTATTACATAGTTTCTATGTACAAGTACTACTAATTTAATCTTATTTCTAGTGATATTTGAGAAGTTTGACTAAAAGTCAAACTTTCAACCCCAACTGGCCTGCATTATGCCTTAAAAGAGCCGAATTGGGCCCAACAGAGAGAACGTGTCATATAAGAGCTGGGATTAGAATTATAAAGTTTCGATGTACAATTATACAACTAATTAACCTTATTTAAAATCATAATTGAAAAGTTCGACCATAAGTCAAACTTTCAGCGCTGATTGGCCTGAATTAGGGCTCATAAGTGTCGAATTGGCTCAAACCGGGGAGAAAATAGGGTTTTCAAAATCCTGGAGTAGAACTACATAGTTTTTATGTATAATTACAACTAATTAACCTTATTTCTATTTTTAGTTGGGAAGTTTGACCAAATTCAAACTTTCAGCCCTGAGATTGGATTGAACTGGGCCTTATAGGAGCCAAATTAGGCCAAACTGTTAGCAAATATGGTTTTCAAGAGTTGGGAGTAGTATTACATAGTTTCTATAAATAAATAATACTAATTTACTTTATTTCTTAGGTTAATTAGAGAGTTTGACCAATACACAAACTTTCAACACCGATTGGCCTGAAGTAGGCCTTATAAGCATTGAATTGGGCCCAAATAGGGAGAAAACGTGAGTTTCAAGAGCTGAGAGTAGTATTACATAGTTTCTATATACAATTACTACTAATTAATCTTATTTATATTTTAATTTGAAAGTTTGACCGAAGCTTAACTTTAGCCCCGGTTGGCCAAAACTAGGCCATATAAGAGCCGATAGGGCCAAAAGGTGAGAAAACGTGGTTTTCAAGGGACACGAGTAGTATTATTTAGTTTATATGTAAAATATTACTAATTAACCTTATTTTTTGTGTCAATTAGAATGTTTGACTAATAATTAACTTTCAGCCCCGCTTGGGCTGAACAAGAACTAAGTAGAGCCGAATAGGGAAAAATCGAGGAGAAAACGTTGTTTTCAAGAGTCGGAAGCAGTATTATATGGTTTATATATACAATTACTAAAAATTAACCTTATTTCTAATCTTAATTAGGAAGTTTGAACAAAACTTAAACTTTCAAGCCTGATTGGCCTGAATTAGGCCTTATGCGAGACCAATAGGGCCCAAACGGTGAGAAAACATAGTTTTTAAGAGAAGGAGTAGTATTACATAGTTTTTATAGGATCTAATAATATGACAACACAAATACTAGAGGGGGGTGAATAATGTTTTTAAAAATCTAGGCAAGAACTAGGTCTTATTAGAGTCGAGTTGGTCTCTAACAGTGAGAAAATGTGTGTTTCAAGAGCCGGTAGAAGGAATACATAGTTTCTAAGTACAATTACAACTAATTAACCTTATTTCAAGTCTTAATTAAGAAGTTTGATCAAAAGTCAAACTTTCAACCCCGCATGGCCGCAACTTGGACTTATAAGAGCCGAATAGGGTCAAAACGAGGAGAAAACAGGTTTTTCAAAAGCCGGGAGTAGAATTACATAGTTTCTATGTACAATTAAAACTAATTAATCTTATTTCAAGTCTTAATTAGGAAATTTGATGAAAAGTCGAACCTTCAGCCTCGATTGGGCTGACTAGGACTTATTAGAGCCGAATAGGGTTAAAACGGGGTTTTCAAGATCCAGGAGTAAAATTACATAGCTTCTATGTACAATTACAACAAATTTCCTTATTTCTTGTCTTAATTGGGAAACTTACCAAAAATCTAACTTTCAGCCTCGATTAGCTTGAACTAGGCCCAAACTGTTAGAAAATGTTGTTTTCAAGGGCTGGGCGTAGTATTACATAGATTCCACAGACAAATAATACTAATAAACCTTATTTTTTTGGTTAATTAGGAAGGTTGACCAGTAATCAAACTTTCAGCCCCTACTGCCCAGAACTAGACCTTATTTGAACCGAATTGGGCCCAAAAAGTGAGAATACGTAGGTTTCAAGAGTCGGGAATAGTACTACATAGTTTCTATGTATAATTACAACTAATTAACCTTATTCAAGTATTAATTGGAGATTTGGCTAAAAGTCAAACTTCCAGCCCTAATTGGCCTGAACTAGGACTTATAAGAGCCAAGTAGGGCAATAGCAAGGAGAAAACATGGTTTTCAAGAGCCGGGAGTAGTATTACATAATTTCTATGTACAACTACTACTTAACTACCCTTATTTCTTGTCATATTTAGGAACATTGACCAAAAGTCAAAATTTTAACCCTGATTGACCTGAAATGGGCCTTATGAGAGTCGAATAGGGCCAAACTACAAGAAGACGTGGTTTTCAAGTACCGGGAGTAGAATTACATAGTTTTTTTGTACACATGCTACTATTTAATCTTAATTCTTGTGTTAATTGGGAAGTTTGACTAATAGTTAAACTTTCAGCCCCTTTGGCCTGATTTAGCCTTAAAGGAGTCGACTTGGGCCCAAAGAGGGAGAAAACGTGAGTTTCAAAATCTGAGAGTTGTATTACATAGTTTTATTTACAAATATTACTAATTAATCTTATTTTTAATCTTAATTGGGAAGTTTTACAATAAGTCATATTTTCAGCCCTGATTAGCCAGATCTAGGTCTTATAAGAGCTGATTAGGGCCTAAATAGTGAGAAAACGTGTTTTTCAAGAGCCAAGAATAGAATTACATAGTTATATGCACAATTTCAAGTAATTAGTATAATTTCAAGTCTTAATGGGGGTTTGACCAAAAGTCAAATTTTAAGCCCCGAGTGGCTTGAATTAGGCCTTATAAGAGCCGAATAGGGCCCAAACAGTGAGAAAACGAGCTTCTTAAGAGTCAAAAGTAGAATTTCATAGTTTCTATGAAAAATAATACTAATAAACCTTATTTCTTAGGTTAATTAGAAATTTTGAGTAATAGTCAAATTTTCAGCCCCGTTTTGCCTGAACTAGGCCTTACTTATAAGAGCCGAATTGGGCCCAAACGGTGAAAAAATATGGTTTTCAAGAACTCGGCATAGTATTACATAGATTATATGAACAAATAATACTAATAAATCTTTTCTTATGTTATTTGGGAAGTTTGACAAATTGTCAAACTTTTAACCCACTGCCCTGAATAAGGGCTTATAAGTGCCGAATTAGGCCTAAAAAGGGAGAAAACGTGAGTTTCAAGAGTCGGAAGTAGTATCACATAATTTCTTTAAAACTAATTAACCTTATTTCAAGTCTTAATTGGAAAGTTTGACCGAAAGTCAAACTTCAGCCTCAATTGGCTTGAATTAGGAGTTATAAAAGCAGAATACATAATAAGAAGAAAACGTGATTTTCAAGAACCGAGAGTAGTATTACATTATTTTTATGTATAAATACTAATAATTAACCTTATTTCTAGTCATATTTGGAAAGTTTGACTGAAAACCAAACTTTCAGCCCCGATTGGCCCGAACTAAGCCATATGAGAGTCGAATAGGAAAGTTTAACTAAAACTCAAACTTTCAGGCCCGATTGGCCTAAACTGGGCCTTATGAGAGACAAATAGGGCCCAAACGGTGAGAAAACATGGTTTTCAAGAGCCGGGAGTAATGTTACATAGTTTCTATGTATAAATAGTACTATTTACCCTTAGTTCTTGTGTTAATTGAATGTTATGACCAATAGTCATACTTTCAGCCCCGATTGGCCTTCTAGGCCATATATTATATGAGCCGAATAGGGCAAAAACAAGGAGAAAACATGATTTTCAATAGCAAAGAGTAGTATTACATAGTTTCTATATATAATTATTACTCATTAACTTTACTTCGAGTCTTAATTATGAAGTTTGACCTAAAGTCAAACTTTCAGCCCCGATTACTGTGAATTATGCTTTATAAGAGCAAAATATAGCCCAAACAGAGAGAAAAATATGATTTTCAAGAGCCACGAGTAAAATTACATAGTTTCCATGTACAATTGCAAGAAATTAACCTTATTTCAAATCGTAATTAGGAAGTTTGACCAAAAGTCAAAATTTTAGCCCTGATTAGCCTGAATTAGGACTTACAACAGCCGAATAGGGCCATAAAGGGGTGAAAACATAGTTTTTCATAGCTGGGAGTCATATTGCATAGTTTCTATACACAAATACTATTTATTAACCTTATTTATAGTCTTAATTGGAAAGTTTGACCAAAAGTCAAATTTTCAGCCAGATTGGCCGGAACTAGGCCTTATAAGAGCTAAATTGGGCTAAATAGGGAGAAAACCTGAGTCTCAAGAGCCAGGAGTAGTATTACATAGTTTGTATAAATAATTACTACTAATTAACCTTATTTATTTTGTTAATTAGGAAGTTTGACCAATAGTCAAACTATCAGCCCCTATTGGCATTAAGTAGACCTCACAGAGCCGAATTGAGCCCAAACAGGGAGAAAACATGAGTTTCGAGAGACAGGAGTCGTATTACAAAGTTTCTATGTAAAATTACTATTAATTAACCTTATTTCTAGTCTTAACTGAGAAATTTGACCAAAACCCAAACTTTCAGGCCCGATTTGGCCGCCAGGCCTTATAAGAGCCCAATAGGGCCTAAACGGTTAGAAAATATGGTTTTCATGAGTCGGGAGTAGTATTACATAGTTTCTATATACAAATACTACTAACTAACCTTATTTCTTGTGCTAAGTGGGAAGTTTGACTAATAATCAAACTTTCAGTCCCGATGAGCCTGAACAAGGACTTATGAGAGCCGAATAGGACAAAACGAGGAGAAAACGTGGTTTTCAAGAGCCGGGAGCAGTGTTACATAGTTTCCATGTACAATTACTACAAATTAACATTATTTCAAGTTTTAATTGAGAAGTTTAACAAAAAGTAAAACTTTCAACCGCGATTGGCCTCAACTAGGACTTATAAAAGCCGAATTAGGGTCAAAACAGGGAGAAAACATGTTTTTCAAGAGTCAGAGCAGAATTACATAGTTTCTATGTACAATTAAACTAATTAACCATATTTTAAGTTTTAATTAGGAATTTTGACCTATAGTCAAACTTTCAGCCCCGATTAGCTTGAACTTTGGTTTTATATAAGAGCCGAATTGGCCAAACGGGGAGAAAACATGGTTTTCAAGGACTGGGCGTAGTATTACATAGATTCTATGAGCAAATAATACTAATTAACCATATTTCTTTGATTAATTAAGAAGTTTGACCAAAATTCAAACTTTCAGCCCCGATTCGTTTGAATTAGGCCTTATAAGAGCCAAATAGGGCCCAAACAGTAAGAAAATGAGGTTTTCAAGAGCCGGGAGTAGTATTACATAGTTTTTGTGTATGAATATTACGAATTAACTTTATTTCTTCTTTTAATTTGGAAAGATAATAGTCAAACTATCAGCCCCGATTGCCTTGAATTGGCCTTATAAGAGCCAAATTAGGCCCAAATAGGGAGAAAACTTGAGCTTCAAGAGCCGAGAGTAGTATTACATAGTTTTTATGTACAATTATACTAATTAACCTTATTTATAATATTAATTAAAAAGTTTAACTAAAGTCAAACTTTCAGCCCCAGCTAGCCTGGACCAGGTCTTATAAAGCTGAATTGGGCCCAAAAGGCGAGAAAACGTGATTTTTAAGGGCCAGTAGTAGAATAACATAGTTTCTATGTATAATTATAAATAATTAATCATATTTAAAGTTTTAGTTAGGAAGTATAACCAAGATTCAAACGTCTAGCCCTGATTGGCTTGAACTAGGCCTATTACATGCCGAATTGTGCCCAAACAGGGTGAAATACGAGTTTCGAGAGCCGAGAGTAGTATTACATAGTTTCTATGTACAAGCAATACTAATTAACCTTATTTCTAGTAATATTTGAGAAGTTTAACCAAAAGTCAAAGTTTCAACTCCGATTGGCTTGAACCAGGCCTATTAAGAGCCGCATTAGGCCTAAACAGTGATAAACATGATTTTCAAGAGACGAGAGTATTAATTACATAGTTTTTATGAATAAGTAATACTAATTAACCTTATTTCTTAGGTTAATTAGGAAGTTTGACCAATACATAAACTTTCAGCCCTGATTGGCCTAAATTAGGCCTAATAAGAGCCGAATTGGGCCCAGACAGGGTAAAAATGTGAGTTTCAAGAGTCGAGAGTAGTATTACATAGTCTCTAAATGCAGTTACTACTAATTAATCTTATTTATAGTCTTCATTAGGAAATTTGACGAAAAGTCTAACTTCAGCCCCGATTGGCCTAAATTAGGCCTTATAAGAGCGAATAGGGCCCAAATGGTGAGAGAATGTGCTTTTCAAGCACTGGGAGCAGTATTTTATAGTTCTATGTACAAATACCACTAGTTAACCTTATTTCTTGTGTTAATTGTGAAGTTTGACTAATAGTCATAACTTCAGTCATGATTGGTTCAACTAGGCCTTATATAGAACATGATTTTCAAAAGCCGAGAGTAGTATTACATAGTTTTTATGTACCACTATTACTAATTAACCTAATTTCTTGTGTTATTTGGGAAGTTCGACAATAAACAAATTAGGGTAGTTCGACAGTAGAGCCTAATAGGCCCAAACGATGGGAAAACGTGATTTTCAAAAGCTGAGAGTAGTATTATATAGTTTTTATGTACAAATATTACCAATTAACCTAATTTATTATGTTATTAGGAAAGTTCGATAATAGACAAACTTTCAGCCCCGATTTTACCCTGAAGTTGGCCTTATAAGAGTCGAATTGGGCTCAAACAGGGTGAAAACTTGAGTTTCAAGAGCCGGCAATAGTATGTCATAGTTTCCATGTAGAGTTCTCCTAATTAACTGTATTTCTAGATTTAATTGGGAAGTTTAACTAAAAGTCAAACTTTCATCCCCGACTGGCGTAAACTGGTCTTATAAGAGCCAAATAGGGTCAAAATGGGGTGAAAACGGGATTTTCAAGATCCGGGAGTAGAATTACATAGTTTTGAGATACAAAGACTACTAATTAGCATTATTTTTTAGTCTTTATTGGAAAGTTCGACCAAAATTAAACTTTCAGCCCTGATTGGGCTGAACTAGGCCGTATAAGAACTGAATTGGGCCCATACAGGGAGAAAACGTGAGTTTTAAGTGTCGGGAGCAGTATTACATAGTTCCTATACACAATTACTAATAATTAACCTGATTTCTAGTCTTAATTAAGAAGTTTGACCAAAAGTCAAACTTTCAGCCCCAATTGGCCTGAACCACGACTTATAATAGCTGAATAGGGTCAAAATGGGGTGAAAACGGGATTTTCAAGAGCCGGGAGTAGAATTATATAGTTTCTATATATAATTACAACTAATTAACAGTATTTCTAATCTTTGTTGGTAAGTTTTATTAAAAGTCAAACTTTCTACTCTGATTGGCTTGAAATTATGCCTTATAACAGCCGAATTAGGCCCAAACGGGGAGAAAACATGGTTTTCAAGAGCCGACAGTAGTATTATATAGTTTCTATAAACAAATAATACTAGTTAACCTTATTTTTTGTGTTAATTAGAAAGTTTGACCATAAATCAAACTTTTAGCCTCGATTGGTCGGAACTAGGCTTTATAAGAGCCGAATAGGATCCAACGGTGGGAAAATATGGTTTTCAAGAGCCGAGAGTAGTATTACATAGTTTTATGTATAAATATTACTAATTAACCTAATTTCTTATGTTAACTGGGAGAGTTTAGCAATAGTCAAATTTTCAGCCACGGTCGCCCTGAACTAAGCCTTATAAGATCCGAATTAGGCCCAAACAGGGTGAAAACGTGAGTTTCAAGAGCTGAAAGTAGTATTACATAGTTTCTATGTACAATTGTACTAATTATTCTTATTTGCATACTAGGTGAGAAGTTTGATAAAAAATCAAAATTTCAGCCCCGATTGGCTTGAATTAGGCCTTATAAGAGCCGAATTAGGCCGTAACGGTAAGAAAACAAGGTTTTTAAGAGTCGGTAATAGTATCACATAGTTTCTATAAGCAAATATTACTAATAAACCTTATTTCTTAGGTTAATTTCAAAATTTGACGAATAGTCAAACTTTCAACCCCGATTGTACTGAAGTGGGCCTTATAAAAGTCAAATTGAGCCCAAACAGGGAGAAAACGTGAGTTTCAAGAGCCGAGAGTAGTATTATATAGTTTCTATGTACATTTACAATAATTAATCTTATTTTAAGACTTAATTGGGAAGTTTAACTAAAAGTCAAACTTTCAGCCCAATTGGTCTGAACTAGAACTTATAAGAGCTGAATATGGCCTCAACCAGGAGAAAACGTGATTTTCAAGAGCCGAGAGTAGTATCACATAGTTCTATGTACAAGTACTACTAATTAATCTTATTTCTAGTGATATTTGAGAATTTTGACCAAAAGTCAAACTTTCAACCCCAACTGGCCTGCATTATGCCTTAAAAGAGCCGAATTGGGCCCAAAAAGTCAAAACGGGGAGAGTTTACGGGTTTTTCAGCCCTGATTAGTCAGATCTAGGCCTTATAAGAGATGAGTAAGGCCTAAACAGTGAGAAAATGTGTTTTTCAAGAGCCAAGAATAGAATTAAATAGTTCTATGCACAATTTCAACTAATTAGCATAATTTCAAGTCTTAATGGGGGTTTGACCAAAAGTCAAATTTTGAGCCCCGAGTGGCTTGAATTAGGCCTTATAAGAGCCGAATAGGGCCCAAACAGTGAGAAAACGAGCTTTTTAAGAGTCAAGAGTAGAATTACATAGTTTCTATGAAAAATAATACTAATAAACCTTATTTCTTAGGTTAATTGGAAATTTTGAGTAATAGTCAAATTTTCAGCCCCGTTTGGCCTGAACTAGGCCTTATAAGAGCCGAATTGGGCCCAAACGGTAAGAAAATATGGTTTTTAAGAACTCGGCGTAGTATTACATAGATTATATGAACAAATAATACTAATAAATCTTATTTCTTATGTTATTCGGGAAGTTTGACAAATAGTCAAACTTTTATCCCACTGCCCTGAATTGGGCTTATAAGAGCCGAATTAGGCCCAAAAAGAGAAAACGTGAGTTTCAAGAGTCAGAAATAGTATTACATAATTTCTATGTACAATTAAAACTAATTAACCTTATTTCAAATTTTAATTGGAAAGTTTGACTAAAAGTTAAACTTCAGCCTCAATTGGCCTGAATTAGGACTTATAAAAGCAGAATATATAACGGGAGACAACGTGATTTTCAAGAACCGAGAGTAGTATTATATTATTTTTATATACAAATACTAATAATTAACTTTATTTCTAGTTATATTTGGGAAGTTTGACTGAAAGCCAACCCCGATTGGCCTGAACTAAGCCTTATGAGAGTTGAATAGGGCCAAACGGCGAAAAAACGTGGTTTTCAAGTACCGGGAGTAGAATTACGTAGTTTTTATATACAAATACTATTAATTAACCTTAATCATGTGTTAATTGGGAGGTTTGACCGAAAGTCAAACTTTCAGCCCCGCTTGGTCAGAATAATGCCTTAAAAAAGAACCGAATTGAGCCCAAACAACATGAATACATGAGTTTCAAGATCCGAGAGTAGTATTATAAGTTTTTATGTACAAATACTACTAATTAACCTTATTCTAACCTTAATTGGGAAGTTTTACCAGAAGATAAACTTTCAGCCCCGATTGGCCTGAACAAGGCCTTATACGAGCGAATAAGCCCCAAACAGGGAGAAAATGTACTTTTCAAGAGCTGAAAGTAGATACAAAGTTTCTATGCACAATTGCTTCTAGAAAATATTTTTCAAGAGCCGGCAGTAGAATTACATAGTTTCTATGCACAATTAAACCTAATTAACCTTATTTCAAGTCTTAATTAGGAAGCTTGATCAAAAGTCAAACTTTAAGCCATGAGTGGCTTGAATTAGGCCTTATAAGATCCGAATTGGGCCCAAACTTTGAGAAATATACTTTTTAAGAGCCGAGAGCTTTACATTATTTATATGAACAAATAATATTAATAAACCTTATTTCTTATATTAATTGAGAAGTTTGTCACATAGTCAAACTTTTAGCCCAGTTTGGCCTAAGCTAGACCTTATAAGAGCCGAATTGGGCTCAATCGGTTAGAAAATATGCTTTTCAAGAGCCAGGAGTAGAATTACATTATTTTTATATACAATTACAACTAATTAACCAAATTTCAAGACTTAATTGGAAAGTTTGACCAAAAGTCTAATTTTTAGCCCTAATTAGCTTGAATTAGGTCTTATAAGAGCCGAATTGGGCCCCATCTGTAAGAAAATGTTATTTTCAAGTGCCGAGAGTAGTATTACATAGATTCTATGAAGAAATAATACTAATAAACCATATTTTTTAGCTTAGTTGGGAAGTTTGATCAATAGTCAAACTTTTATCCTCGTTTGGCCTGAATTAGGCCTTATAATATCCTGCGACTTCCGGCGTGACAGACCAGCACTCTAACCAACTGAGCTATTTCCCCCTTTCGTCACTACTGTCGATTCCAAAGTCATCTACCGTTCCCCTTTTTCACTATACAAAAGGGGATGTACAACAGAATGTCGTTCGCGTTTGGTACTCTTTTTCTTTGAGGGGGACGACAAAAGAAACGGCTCTACTCGCGACGACTCAAACGGGGCTCCGCGCTCGGTATGCTATCAATTTCGTTGGCGCTACGCGCGACTTCAGTTGACAAAAGCGAACAACAAGGATCTCGCGCCCGCGGAGAACTTTCGTTTGTTCGCCTCAGTATAAAAGGCCTACTGACCTACCGGTGAACAACCGGTTACTAAAAAAAAATAAGACGTAGTGAAAAAGTACCAAAACAACTGAAGCCTACATCCCAATACGTGACGGGTTCCCTATTCCTATGAGCCGTCGAGTAAGAGGGATTCCATCGCCTTGAGTCAATAGGCGCGGGCCAACTACACCAAAGTGGAAGGGCCACTATCTAAGCTATTAGTGGGCTTGTTTGTTCTATTAAAATACTGAATCGAGTGAAGCCGTCTTGCGTAACAATCCCCTAGGTCGCCAACGCCTAGAAGTACAAGTAGTCGCCCTACCGGTTACTCTCGACACTCCCCCCGTCGGGTGACGAAAGTCACGTCAGCTTCTTCAGTATGGTTTGCATACGAAGGGCTTGCCAAAGATCAACGGCCTCCCCGGGATTCAGAAGAAGCATCTGAGCAAAGGCCTCCTCTTTCTGTCTGCTCTTCTGAAGGAATTGCATGTAGAGACAGTAAGTAATTGGGGCTTATAGTTTAATTGGTTGAAACGTACCGCTCATAACGGTGATATTGTAGGTTCGAGCCCTACTAAGCCCATCTGACCTGCTTCATCAATGACTCCGGTAGTCACCTGAACCACTCTCTCGGGCCTCCCACGTCAGCAGTAGCAGCAGCCCTTTGCTCTGAATGCAGATTCGATCAACGCAAAAAGATCACACTGTCTGTTCCACAACCACCTCACAGGGGAACGCTCTCATTGTACGCTAGAAAGATGAAAACATGTAACTACACAGAACCTAGTTTGTACCTATTATCAACTGCAGATGAGTGGGCATCCCATCCCGTACTCGCTGCTTTAGTGGGTCAGTCCACACCCGCATCACACCTACCTTTGAAGTTGTAGAGGATAGAGTATCGGGATCCGGCCAAGGCCTTTCTACCGCAGCAGAAGCGAACCTTCAAGTCCAACTATCAGTGTCACTTTTAACTGACAAATCCTAGACTTCATTTTTTTAGTTGAGTAGGAACTATCACGTTATTGTGGTGTCTAATTCATCATAACCAATTCATGAATCCGATGGTCTTTAATCTGTCATGTTAACAGTAAACCTCTGAACAGTAAGATCGTCAAATTCACTTTTTCCCATTCTTATCCCAACAAAATTTGAATCGAGCCATTTCTTAAATTTATTGGTGATAATTTATCAAATAACTAATTCTATCATGTTGTCGACCTCTGACTCGATTAGTTAATATTCTCATGGTATCAGTTTGAAGACTATACCACCATCTTCTTTCTTTTGAGGGTTGTAATATAACTTGAAATTATTGCAAACTCAAAAGATAAAACAAGCTGGAAATGCAATAGAAGAGTCAAATAAAATTATTTCTATTGATTCAAAAAAGAAGGAAAAAAAGGGATACATGGATTACAAGCTACAATGGCCTAATTGGTCCCAAAAAGGCAGAAAACGTGAGTTTCAGGAGCTGGGAGTAGTATTTACATAGTTTCTATATATAATTACTACTAAATAACCATATTTGAAGTCTTAATTGGGAAGTTTAACAAAAAATCTAACTTTTAGCCCCGATTGGGCTAAACTAGGCTTTATAAGAGCCGAGTAGGGCTCAAACGGTGAGAAAAACTTTTTGTTTTCAAGAGCCGAGAGTAGTATTACATAGTTTCTATGTATAAGTACTGCCAATTAACCTTATTTCTAGTTATTTTTGGAAAGTTTCAGCAAAAGTCAAACTTTCAGCCACGATTAGCCTGATGTAGGCCTTAAGAGAGCCGACTAGGGCCTTAAACAATAAGAAAACGTGGTTTTCAAGTGCCGGGAGTAGAATTACGTTGTTTTTATGTACAAATACTACAATTAACCTTAATTCTTGTGTTAATTGGAAAGTCAAAATTTCATCCCTGTTTTCCCTGAATTAGGCCTTAGAAGAGCCGAATTAGGCCCAAACAGGGAGAAAACATGAGTTTCAAGAGCCTGGAGAAGTGTTACATAGTTTTTTATGTACAAATATGACTAATTAACCTTAATTCTAGTCTTATTGAGAAGTTTCACCAGATGTCAAACTTTCAGTTACGATTGGCCTAAACTAGGCCTTATAATATAAGAGCCGAATAGGGCCCAAACAGTAAGAAAATGTGCTTTTCAGGAGCAGAGTGTCGAATTACATAGTTTTTATGTATAATCATTAATAATTAACCTTATTTATAGTCTTAATTGGGAAGTTTGAAAAAAGTCTAACTTTCAGTCCTAATTGGCCTAAACTAGGCCTTATAAGAGCTTAATAAGACCAAAATAGTTAGAAAATGTTACTTTCAAGAGCTGAGAGTAGTATTACATAGTTTCTAGTTATATTTGAGAAGTTTAAGTAAAAAATCAAACTTTCAGCCCTAATTGGCCTGATCTAGACCTTATAAGAGCAGAATATAGCCCAAACGGTGAGAAAAAGTAGTTTTCAAGTACCAGGAGTAGAATTATAAGTTTTTCTGTACAAATACCACTAATTAACCTTAATTCTTGTGTTAATTGGAAAGTTTAACAATAGTCAAAAATTCAGCCCCGTTTGGCCTGATTTAGGTCTTAAAAGAGAAGAATTAGACCCAAACATGGAGAAAACGAGAGTTTCAAGTGCCGGGAGTAGTATTACATAGTTTTTATGTACAAATACTCATAATTAACATTATTTCTATTCTTAATTGAGAAATTTGACTAGAAGTTAAACTTTCAGCCCCGATAGGCCTGAACTAGGCCTTTTAAGCGTCGAATTGGACCAGAAGAGGGAGAAAACGTGCTTTTCAAGAGCCCGGAGTAGAATTACATAGTTTGCATGTACAATTATAACTATTAACCTTATTTAAAGTCCTCATTGAACAGTTTGACCAAATGTCAAAATTTCAACCCCGTTTCTGAACTATTAACCTTATTTCTTGTGTTAATTGGGAAGTTTGACCAATAATCAAATTGTCAGCCTCATTGGCATGAACTAGGCCTCATAAGAGCCGAGTTGGACAAAAAATGGACGAAAATGTGAGTTTCAAGAGACGAGAGCAGTATTACATAGTTTCTATATATAATTACTACTAATTAGCCTTATTTCTAGTATTAATTGAGAAGTTTGACCAGAAGTCAAACTTTCAAGCCCCTAAGCGAGGCCTTATGAGAGCTGAATAGGGTCCAAATGGTTAGAAAACGTGATTTTCAAGGGCCGGGAGTAGTATTACATAGTTTCTATATACAAATACTACTAATTAATCTTATTTCTTTTGTTAATTGGGAAGTCTGACAAATAATCAACTTTCAGGCCCGATTGGCTTGAATGACTTATAAAAACCGAATAGGGCCAAAACGAAGAGAAAACAAGGTTTTTAAGAGCCGCGACTAGTATTACATAGTTTCTATGTACAATTACTACAATTTAACCTTATTTTTAGTCTTAATAGGGAAGTTTAACTAAAACTCAAACTTTCAGGCCCGATTGGCCTATAAACTGGGCCTTATGAGAGACAAATAGGGCCCAAATAGTGAGAAAACGTGATTTTCAAGAGCCGGGAGTAGTGTTACATAGTTTCTATGTATAAATACTACTATTTACCCTTAGTTCTTATGTTAATTGAATTTTATGACCAATAGTCATACTTTCAGCCCCGATTGGCCTTCTAGTCCTTATATGAGCCGAATAGGGCAAAAACAAGGAGAAAACATGGTTTCAATAGCAAAGAGTAGTACTACATAGTTTCTATATACAATTATTACTCATTAACTTTACTTTGATTCTTAATTGTGAAGTTTGACTTAAAGTCAAACTTTCAGCCCCGATTAGTGTGAATTATGCTTTATAAGAGCAAAATATAGCCCAAACAGAGAGAAAATATGATTTTCAAGAGCCACGAATAAAATTACATAGTTTCTATGTATAATTACAAAAAATTAACCTTATTTCAAATCTTAATTAGGAAGTTTGACCAAAAGTCAAATTTTTAGCCCCGATTGGCCTGAATTAGGACTTACAACAGCCGAATAGAGCCATAAAGGGGTGAAAACATAGTTTTTCATAGCTGCGAGTCGTATTGCATAGTTTCTATAGACAAATACTATTTATTAATCTTATTTCTAGTCTTAATAGGAAAGTTAGACCAAAAGTCAAACTTTCAGCCCGATTGGCCGGAACTAGGCCTCATAAGAGCTAAATTGGGCTAAATAGGGAGAAAACCTGAGTCTCAAGAGTCAGGAGTAGTATGTCATAGTTTCCATGTACAATTCTACTAATTAACTGTATTTCTAGATTTAATTGGGAAGTTTAACTAAAAGTCAAAATTTCATCCCCGACTGGCGTAAACTGGTCTTATAAGAGCCAAATGGGTCAAATGGGGGTAAAAACGGGATTTTAAGATCCGGGAGTAGAATTACATAGTTTTGAGATACAAATACTACTAATGAGCATTATTTTTTAGTCTTTATTGGAAAGTTTGACCAAAATCAAACTTTCAGCCCCGATTGGGCTGAATTAGGAATTATAAGAACTGATTGGGCCCATACAAGGAGAAAACGTGAGTTTTGAGTGTCGGGAGCAGTATTACATAGTTCCTATGCACAATTGCTGCTAATTAATCTTATTTCTAGTCTTAATTAAGAAGTTTGACCAAAAGTCAAACTTTCAGCCCTGATTGGCCTGAACCACACTTATAAGAGCTGAATAAGGTCAAAATGAGGGTGAAAACGGGATTTTCAAGAGCCTGGAGTATAATTATATAGTTTCTATATACAATTACAACTAATTAACATTATTTCTAATCTTAGTTGGTAAGTTTTATCAAAAGTCAAACTTTCCACTCCGATTGGCTTGAATTATACCTTATAACAGCCGATTAGGCCTAATCAGTGAGAAAACATGGTTTTCAAGAGCCGACAATAGTATTACATAGTTTCTATGAACAAATAATACTAGTTAACCTTTTTTTGTGTTAATTGGAAAGTTTGACCAAAAATCAAACTTTCAGCCCCGATTGGCCTGAACTAGGCTTTATAAGAGCCAAATAGGGCCCAAACGGTGGGAAAATATGGTTTTCAAGAGCCGAGAGTAGTATTACATAGTTTTTATGTATAAATATTACTAATTAACATAATTTCTTGTGTTATTTGGGAGAGTTTAGCAATAGTCAAACTTTCAGCCACGGTCGCCCTGAACTAGGCCTTATAAGATCCGAATTAGGCCCAAATAGGGTGAAAACGTGAGTTTCAAGAGCTGGGAGTAGTATTACATAGTTTCTATGTACAATTAAACTAATTAATCTTATTTGTAGCTAGGTGGGAAGTTTGATAAAAAGTCAAACTTTCAGCCCCGATTGGCTTGAGTTAGGCCTTATAAGAGCCGAATTGGGCCGAAACGTTGAGAAAACAAGGTTTTCAAGAGTTGGGAGTAGTATCACATAGTTTCTATAAGTAAATAGTACTAATAAACCTTATTTCTTAGGTTAATTGCGAAGGTCAAACTTTCAACCCCGATTGTACTGAAGTAGGCCTTATAAAAGTCAAATTGAGCCCAAATAGGGAGAAAATGTGAGTTTCAAGAGCCGAGAGTAGTATTATATATAGTTTCTATGTACAATTATAAATAATTAATCTTATTTTAAGACTTAATTGGGAAGTTTAACGAAAAGTCAAACTTTTAGCTCAATTGGTCTGAATTAGGACTTATAAGAGCCGAATATGGTCACAACGAGGAGAAAATGTGATTTTCAAGAGCCGAAAGTAGTATTACATAGTTTCTTTGTACAAGTACTACTAATTAATCTTATTTCTAGTGATATTTCAGAAGTTTGAATAAAAGTCAAACTTTAACCCCAACTGGCCTGCGTTTATGCCTTAAAAGAGCCGAATTGGGCCCAAAACAGAGAGAACATGCCATTTAAGAGCTGGGATTAGAATAACAAAGTTTCGATGTACAATAATACAACTAATTAACCTTATTTAAAGTCATAATTGAGAAGTTTGACCATAAGTCAAACTTTCAGCCCTGATTGGCCTGAATTAGGGCTCATAAGTGTCGAATTGGCTCAAACCGGGGAGAAAATAGGGTTTTTCAAGAGCCTGGAGTAGAACTACATAGTTTTATGTATAATTACAACTAATTAACCTTATTTCTATTTTTAGTTAGGAAGTTTGACCAAATTCAAACTTTCAGCCCCGATTGGCCTGAACTGGGCCTTATAAGAGCCAAATTGGGCCAAACTGTTAGCAAATATGGTTTTCAAGAGTTGATAGTAGTATTATATCGTTTTTATAAATAAATAATACTAATTTACTTTATTTCTTAGGTTAATTAGGAAGTTTGACCAATACATAAACTTTCAGCACCGATTGGCCTGAAGTAAGCCTTATAAGAATTGAATTGGGCCCAAACAGGGAGAAAACGTGAGTTTCAAGAGCTGAGAGTCGTATTACATAGTTTCTATGTACAATTACTACTAATTAATCTTATTTATAGTTTTAATTTGAAAGTTAGACCGAAGCCTAACTTTAGCCCCGGTTGGCCAAATCTAGGCCTTATAAGAGCCGATAGGGCCAAACGGTGAGAAAACGTGATTTTCAAGGGCCGGGAGTAGTATTATGTAGTTTATATGTAAAATATTACTAAATAACCTTATTTTTTGGGTCAATTAGAATGTTTGACTAATAATCAACTTTCAGCCCCGATTACGCTGAACAAGAACTAAGTAGAGCCGAATAGGGAAAAATCGAGGAGAAAACTTGGTTTTCAAGAATCGGGAGAAGTATTATATGGTTTATATAAACAATTACTACAAATGAACCTTATTTCTAGTCTTAATTAGGAAGTTTGAACAAAACTTAAACTTTCAAGCCTGATTGGCCTGAATTAGGCCTTATGCCAGACGAATAGGGCCCAAACGGTGAGAAAACATAGATTTTAAGAGATAGGAGTAGTATTACATAGTTTCTGTAGGATCTAAAAATATGACAACACAAACACTAGAGGGGGTGAATAATGTTTTTAAAAATCTAGACAAGAACTAGGTCTTATTAGAGCCGAATTGGTCTCTAACAGTGAGAAAACGTGCTTTTCAAGAGCCGGTAGTAGGAATACATAGTTTCTAAGTACAATTACAACTAATTAACCTTATTTCAAGTCTTAATTAAGAAGTTTGATCAAAAGTCAAACTTTCAACCCCAAATGGCCTCAACTTGGACTTATAAGAGCCGAATAGGGTCAAAACGAGGAGAAAACAGGTTCTTCAAAACCCGGGAGTAGAATTAAATAGTTTCTATGTACAATTAAACTAATTAATCTTATTTCAAGTCTTAATTGGGAAATTTGATGAAAAGTCGAACCTTCAGCCTCGATTGGGCTGAACTAGGACTTATTAGAGCCGAATAGGGTCAAAACGGGGTTTTCAAGATCCAGGAGTAAAATTACATAGCTTCTATGTACAATTACAGCAAATTTTCTTATTTCTTGTCTTAATTGGGAAACTTACCAAAAATCCAACTTTCAGCCTCGATTGGCTTGAACTAGGCTTTATAAGAGCAGAATTAGGTCTAAACTGTTAGAAAACGTTGTTTTCAAGGACCGGGCGTAGTATTACATAAATTTTATGAACAAATAATACTAATAAACCTTATTTTTTTGGTTAATTAGGAAGTTTGACCAGTAATCAAACTTTCAGCCCCTACTACCCTGAACTAGGCCTTATTTGAACCGAATTGGGCCCAAAAAGTGACAATACATAGGTTTCAAGAGTCAGGAGTAGTATTACATAGTTTCTATGTATAATTACAACTAATTAACCTTATTTCAAGTCTTAATTGGAAATTTGTCTAAGAGTCAAGTAGGGCCATAGCAAGGAGAAAATATAGTTTTCAAGAGCCGGGAGTAGTATTACATAGTTTCTATGTACAACTACTACTTAATTAACCTTATTTCTTGTCATAGTTAAAAAGTTTGACCAAAAGTCAAAATTTTAGCCCTGATTGACCTGAAATGGGCCTTATAAGAGTCGAATAGGGCCCAAACTATGAGAAGACGTGGTTTTAAAGTACCGGGAGTAGAATTACATAGTTTTTTGTACACATGCTACTATTTAATCTTAATTCTTGTGTTAATTGGAAAGTTTGACTAATAGTTAAACTTTCAGCCTCTTTGGCCTGATTTAGCCTTAAAGGAGTCGACTTGGGCCCAAAGAGGGAGAAAACGTGAGTTTCAAAATCTGAGAGTTATATTACATAGTTTTATTTACAAATATTATTAATTAACCTTATTTTTAATCTTAATCAGGAAGTTCTACGGGAAGTCATATTTTCAGCCCTGATTAGCCAGATCTAGGCCTTATAAGAGCTGAGTAGGGCCTAAACAGTGAGAAAACGTATGTTTCAAGAGCCAAGAATAGAATTACATAGTTCTCTGCACAATTTCAACTAATTAGCATAATTTCAAGTCATAATGGGGGTTTGACCAAAAGTCAAACTTTAAGCCTCGAGTGGCTTGAATTAGGCCTTATAAGAGCCGAATATGGCCCAAACAGTGAGAAAATGAGCATTTTAAGAGTCAAGAGTAGAATTAGATAGTTTCTATGAAAAATAATACTAACAAACCTTATTTCTTAGGTTAATTGGAATTTTGAGTAATAGTCAAATTTTCAGCTCCGTTTGGCCTGAATTAGGCCTTATAAGAGCCGAATTGGGCCCAAACGGTGAGAAAATTTGGTTTCCAAGAACTCGGCGTAGTATTACATAGATTATATGAATAAATAATACTAATAAATCTTATTTCTTATGTTATTTGGGGAGTTTGACAAATAGTCAAACTTTTAGCCCACACTGTGCCCTGAAATAGGGTTTATAAGAGCCAAATTAGGCCAAAAAGGAAAAAAAAACATGAGTTTCAAGAGTCGGAAGTAGTGTTACATAATTTCTATGTACAATTAAAATTAATTAATCTAATTTCAAGTCTTAATTGAAAAGTTTGACTAAAAGTCAAACTTCAGCCTCAATTGGCCTGAATTAGGAGTTATAAAAGCAGAATACATAACGAGGAGAAAACATGATTTTCAAGAACCGAGAGTAGTATTACATTATTTTTATGTACAAATACTAATAATTAACCTTATTTCTAATCATATTTGGGAAGTTTGACTAAAAGCCAAACTTTCAGCCCCGATTGGCCTGAACTAAGCCTTATGAGAGTCGAATAGGGCCAAACGGCGAGAAAACGTGGTTTTCAAGTGCCGGGAGTAGAATTACGTAGTTTTTATATACAAATACTACTAATTAACCTTAATCATGTGTTAATTGGGAGGTTTGACCAAAAGTCAAACTTTCAGCCCCGCTTGCCAGAATAATGCCTTAAAAGAACTGAATTGAGCAAAAACAACATGAAAACATGAGTTTTAAGATCCGAGAGTAGTATTACAAGTTTTTATGTACAAATACTACTGATTAACCTTATTGTCGCCTTAATTGGGAAGTTTGACCAGAAGATAAACTTTCAGCCCCGATTGGTCTGAATAAGGCCTTATACGAGCGAATAAGGCCCAAATTAGGAGAAAATGTGCTTTTCAAGAGCTGAAAGTAGATACAAAGTTTCTATGCATAATTGCTTCTAGAAATTGTTTTCAAGAGCCGGTAGTAGAATTACATAGTTTCTATGCACAATTAAAACTAATTAACCTTATTTCAAGTCTGAATTAGGAAGCTTGATCAAAAGTTAAACTTTAAGCCCCGAGTGGCTTGAATTAGGCCTTATAAGATCCGAATTGGGCCCAAACTTTGAGAATATGCTTTTTAAGAGCCGAGAGCTTTACATTATTTATATGAACAAATAATATTAATAAACCTTATTTCTTATATTAATTGAGAAGTTTGACACATAGTCAAACTTTTAGCCCCGTTTGGCCTGAGCTAGACCTTATAATAGCCAAATTGGGCCCAATCGGTTTGAAAATAAGCTTTTCAAGAGCCAGGAGTAGAATTACATTATTTTTATATACAATTACAACTAATTAACCAAATTTCAAGACTTAATTGGAAAGTTTGACCAAAAGTCTAATTTTTAGCCCTGATTAGCTTGAATTAGGTCTTATAAGAGCCGAATTGGGCCTTATCAGTAAGAAAATGTTATTTTCAAGTACCGAGAGTAGCATTACATAGATTCTATGAACAAATAATACTAATAAACCATATTTTTAGCTTAGTGGCAAGTTTGATCAATAGTCAAACTTTAATCATCATTTGGCTTGAATTAGGCTTTATAAGAGCCTAATTAGTCCCAAAAAGGCAGAAAACGTGAGTTTCAGGAGCCGGGAGTAGTATTTACATAGTTTCTAAATACAATTACTACTAATACCTTATTTGAAGTCTTAATTGGGAAGTTTAGCCAAAAGTCTAACTTTCAGCCCCGATTGGGCTAAACTAGGCTTTATAAGAGCCGAGTAGGGCCCAAACGGCGAGAAAAACTTTTGTTTTCAAGACCGAGAGTAGTACTACATAGTTTCTATGTATAAGTACTGCCAATTAACCTTATTTCTAGTAATATTTGGAAAGTTTTAGCAAAAGTCAAACTTTCAGCCACGATTAGCCTGATGTAGGCCTTAAGAGAGCCGACTAGGGCCTCAAACGATAAGAAAACGTGGTTTTCAAGTGCCAGGAGTAGAATTAGATTGTTTTTATGTATAAATACTACTAATTAACCTTAATTCTTGTGTCAACTGGAAAGTCAAAATTTCACCCCTATTTTGGCCTGAATTAGGCCTTATAAGAGCCGAATTGGGCCCAAACACGGAGAAAATATGAGTTTCAAGAGCCTGGAGAAGTGTTACGTAGTTTTTTATGTACAAATATGAATAATTAACCTTAATTCTAGTCTTATTGGGAAGTTTCACCAGATGTCAAACTTTCAGCTACGATTGGCCTAAAGTAGGCCTTATAAGAGTCGAATAGGGCCCAAACAGTAAGAAAATGTGCTTTTCAGGAGCAGAGAGTCGAATTACATAGTTTTTATGTATAATCACTACTAATTAACCTTATTTATAGTCTTAATTGAGAAGTTTAGAAAAAAAGTCTAACTTTCAGTCCTGATTGGCCTAAACTAGGCCTTATAAGAGCTTAATAAGGCCCAAACGGTTAGAAAATGTTATTTTCAAGAGCTGAGAGTAGTATTACATAGTTTCTAGTTATATTTGGAAAGTTTAAGCAAAATCAAACTTTCAGTCCTAATTGGCCTGATCTAGATCTTATAAGAGCGGATATAGCCCAAACGGAGAGAAAAAGTGATATTCAAGTACCGGAGTAGAATTTCAAATTTTTCTGTACAAATACCACTAATTAACCTTAATTCTTGTGTTAATTGAAAGTTTAACAATAGTCAAAAATTCAGCCCCGTTTGGCCTGATTTAGGTCTTAAAAGAGCCGAATTAGACCCAAACAGAGAGAAAATGAGAGTTTCAAGTGCCGGAGTAGTATTACATAGTTTTTATGTACAAATACTACTAATTAACATTATTTCTATTCTTAATTAAGAATTTTGACTAGAAGTCAAACTTTCAGCCATGATTGGCCTGAACTAGGGCTTTTAAGAGTCGAATTGGACCAGAAGAGGGAGAAAACGTGCTTTTCAAGAGCCCGGAGTAGAATTATATAGTTTGTCTGTACAATTATAACTATTAACCTTATTTAAAGTCTTCATTGAATAGTTTGACCAAATGTCAAAATTTCAACCCCGTTTTCTGAACTAGGCCCTAAAAAAGCCGAATTGGGCCCAAACAGAGAGGAAATATGAGTTTCAATAGTCATGAGTTGTATTACATTGTTTATATACAAATACTATTAATTAATCTTATTTCTATTCTTAATTAAGAAGTTTGACCAGAAGTCAAACTTTCAGCCCAGATTGGCCTAAATAGGCGTTATCCGCCTAGTTGGGCCCAAACAGTGAGAAAAACATGCCTTTCATGAGCTGGTAATAGGATTACATAGTTTTAATGTACAAATACAATTAATTAACATTATTCAATTCTTATTGAGAAGTTTGATCAAAACTCAAACTTTTAGACCCGATTGACCTCAATTATAAGAGCCTAATAAGTCAAAACGGGGAGAGTTACAGTTTTTCAAAAGCCGAGACTAGAATTACATAGTTTCTATGTACAATTATATCTAATTAACCTTATTTCAAGTCTTAATTGGGAAGCTGACGAAAAGTTAAAGCTGCAGCCTTGATTGGCCTGAATTAGGACTTATAAGAGTCGAACAAGGTCAAACGGGAAGAAAACAGGGTTTTCAAGAGTTGGGGGTAGAATTACATAATTTCTATGTACAATCACAATAATTTACCTTATTTCAGGTCTTAATTGGAAAGTTTGACAAAAAGTCAAACTTTCATCCCCAATTGGCTGAACTAGGCTTTATAAGAGCCTAATTGGGCCCAACCGAAAAAAAACATGGTTTTCAAGAGTCGGGCATAGTATTACATAGATTCCATGAACAAATAATACTAATAAATCTTATTTCTTAGGTTAATTGTGAAGTTTAACCAATAGTCAAATTTTCAGCCGCGACTACCCAAAACTAGGTCTTATAAGAGCCCAATTTTGCCCAAAAAGGGAGAAAACGTGAGTTTCAAGAGCCGAGAGTAATATTCCATAGTTTATGTGTACAATTATAACTAATTACCTTATTTCAAGTCTTAATTAGGATATTTGACCAAAAGTCAAATTTGCAGCCTCGATTGGCCTCTGTCCTGAACAAGTTCTTATATAGTCGAATTGGGCCTAAATAAGAAGAAAACTTGATTTCCAGAGCCGGGAGTAGTATTGCATAGTTTGTATGTACAATTAACATTATTTCTTGTATTAATTAGGAAGGCTGACTAATAGTCAAAGTTTCAGGCCTCGATAGCCCTGAACTGGGCCTTATAAGACCCGAAATTGAGCCCAAACGAGGAGATAACATGGTTTTCAAGACCCTAGAGTAGTATTACATAGTTTTTTATATACAAATACAACTAATTAACCTTATTTCTTGTGTTAATTGGGAAGTTTGACCAATAATCAAATTGTCAGCCTCATTGGCATAAACTAGGCCTCATATGAGTCGAGTTGGACAAAAAGGACAAAACGTGAGTTTCAAGAGACGAGAGTAGTATTACATAGTTTCTATAGACAATTACTATTAATTAGCCTTATTTCTAGTATTAATTGTGAGTTTGACTAGAAGTCAAACTTTCAAGCCCGATTGGCCTGAGCGAGGTCTTATCAGAGCCGAATAGGGTCCAAATGGTTAGAAAACGTGATTTTCAAGGGCCGGGTAGTATTTCATAGTTTCTATATACAAATACTACTAATTAATTTATTTCTTTTCTTTTGTTAATTGCGAAGTCTGACCAAATCAACTTTTAGGCCTGATTGGCTTGAATAAGGACTTATTAATACCGAATAGGGTCAAAACGAAGAGAAAACAAGATTTTTAAGAGCCGCGAGTAGTATTACATAGTTTCTATGTACAATTACTACAATTTAACCTTATTTCTAGTCTTAATTGGGAAGTGTAACTAAAACTCAAACTTTCAGGCCTGATTGGCCTAAACTGGGCCTTATGAGAGACAAATGGGGCCCAAACGTGAGAAATGTAATTTTCAAGAGCCGAGAGTAGTGTTACATAGTTTCTATGTATAAATACTACTATTTACCCTTAGTTCTTGTGTTAATTGAATGTTATGACCAATAGTCATACTTTCAGCTCCAATTAGCCTTCTAGGCCTTATATGAGCTGAATAGCGCAAAAACAAGGAGAAAATATGTTTTCAAAAGCAAAGAGTAGTATCACATAGTTTCTATATACAATTATTACTCATTAACTTTACTTCGAGTCTTAATTGTGAAGTTTGACCTAAAGTCAAACTTCTAGCCCCGATTAGTGTGAATTATGAAAATATACCCAAACAAAGAGAAAATGTGATTTACAAGAGCCACGAGTAAAATTACATAGTTTCTATATACAAATACAACAAATTAACCTTATTTCAAATCTTAATTAGAAGTTTGACCATAAGTCAAATTTTTAGCCCCGATTAGCTGAATTAGGACTTACAACAGCCGAATAGGGCCATAATGGGGTAAAAACATAGTTTTTCATAGCTGGGAGTCGTATTGCATAGTTTCTATAGACAAATACTATTTATAACCTTATTTCTAGTCTTAATTGAAAATTTGTCCAAAAGTCAAACTTTCAGCCCGATTGGCCGGAACTAGGCCTCATAAGAGCTAAATTGGGCTAAATAAGGAGAAAACCTGAGTCTCAAGAGCTAGGAGTAGTATTACATAGGTTTTATGAACAATTACTACTAATTAACCTTATTTATTTTGTTAATTAGGAAGTTTGATCAATAGTCAAACTATCAGCCCCTATTGGCATTAACTAGGCCTCATAGAGCCGAATTGGCCCCATACAGGGAAAATATGAGTTTCGAGAGACGGGAGTAGTATTACATAGTTTCTATGTATAATTACAACTAATTAACCTTATTTCTAGTCTTAACTGAGAAATTTGACCAAAACCCAAACTTTCAGGCCCGATTGGCCGCCAGGCCTTATGAGAGCCCAATAGGGCCTAAACGGTTAGAAAACATGATTTTCATGAGTCGGGAGTAGTATTACATAGTTTTTATGTACAAATACTACTAACTAACCTTTTTTCTTGTGCTTAGTGGGAAGTTTGACTAATAATCAAACATTCAGTCCCGATGTGCCTGAACAAGGACTTATGAGAGCCGAATAGGACAAAACAAGGAGAAAACGTGATTTTCAAGAGTCGAGAGTAGTGTTACATAGTTTCCATGTACATTTACTACAAATTAACCTTATTTCAAGTTTTAATTGGGAAGTTTAACAAAAAGTAAAACTTTGAACCGCGATTGGCCTCAACTAGGACTTATAAAAGCCGAATTAGGGTCAAAACAGGGAGAAAACATGTTTTTCAAGAGTCAGAGTAGAATTACATAGTTTCCATGTGCAATTAAACTAATTAACCATATTTTAAGTTTTAATTAGGAATTTTGACCAATAGTCAAACTTTCAGCCCCGATTAGCTTGAACTTGGTTCTATATAAGAGCCGAATTGGCCAAACGGGGAGAAAACATGATTTTCAAGAACTAGGCATAGTATTACATAGATTCTATGAACAATAATACTAATTAACCATATTTATTTGATTATTAAGAAGTTTGACCAAAATTTAACTTTCAGCCCCGATTCGTCTGAATTAGGACTTATAAGAGCCAAATAGGACCCAAACAGTAAGAAAATGAGGTTTTCAAGAGCCGGGAGTAATATTACATAGTTTTTGTGTACGAATATTACTAATTAACTTTATTTCTTCTGTTATTGGGAAGTTGAATAATAGTCAAACTATCAGCCCCGATTGCCTTGAACTAGGCCTTATAAAAGCCAAATTGGGCCCAAATAGGGAGAAAATTAGAGCTTCAAGAGCCGAGAGTAGTATTACGTAGTTTTTATGTACAATTATACTAATTAACCTTATTTATAATCTTAATTGAGAAGTTTGACTAAGTCAAACTTTCAGCCCCAGCTGGCCTGAACAAGGTCTTATAAGGCTGAATTGGCCAAAAAGGGCGAAAACGTGATTTTTAAGAGCCAGTAGTAGAATAACATAGTTTCTATGTATAATTATAAATAATTAATCATATTAAAGTTTTAGTTTGGAAGTATAACCAAGATTCAAACGTCCAGCCCTGATTGGCTTGAACTAGGCCTATTACTTGCCAGGGTGAAAATACGAGTTTCAAGAGCCGAGAGTAGTATTACATAGTTTTCTATGTACAAGTAATACTGATTAACCTTATTTCTAGTAATATTTGGGAAGTTTAACCAAAAGTCAAAGTTTTCAACTCCGATTGGCTTGAACTAGGCCTATTTAGAGCCGCATTAGCCTAAACAGTGAAAAACATGATTTTTAAGAGACGAGAGTATTAATTACATAGTTTTTATGAATAAGTAATACTAATTAACCTTATTTCTTAGGTTAATTGGGAAGTTTGACTAATACACAAACTTTCAGCCCTGATTGGCCTAAATTAGGCCTAATAAGAGCCGAATTGGGCCAGACAGGGTGAAAATGTGAGTTTCAAGAGCCGAGAGTAGTATTACATAGTTTCTAAATGCAGTTACTACTAATTAATCTTATTTATAGTATTAATTAGGAAATTTGATGAAAGTCCAACTTCAGCCCTGATTGGCCTAAACTAGGCCGTATAAGAGCGAATAGGGCCCAAATGGTGAGAAAATGTGATTTTCAAGAGTTGGGAGAAGTATTTTATAGTTTCTATGTACAAATACCACTAGTTAACCTTATTTCTTGTATTAATTATGAAGTTTGACTAATAGTCATAGCTTCAATCATGATTGGTCCGAACTAGGCCTTATATAGAACATGATTTTCAAAAGCCGAGAGTAGTATTATATAGTTTTTATGTACCACTATTACTAATTAACCTAATTTCTTTTGTTATTTGGGAAGTTCGACAATAAACAAATTAGGGAAGTTCGACAGTAGAGCCGAATAGGCCCAAATGATGGGAAAACATGATTTTCAAAAGCTGAGAGTAGTATTATATAGTTTTTATGTACAAATATTACCAATTAACCTAATTTATTATGTTATCAGGAAAGTTCGATAATAAACTTTCTTTCAGCCCCGATTTTGCCCTGAAGTAGGCCTTATAAGATTCGAATTGGGTTCAAATAGGGTGAAAACTTTGTTTTCAAGAGCCGGCAGTAGTATGTCATAGTTTCCATGTACAATTCTACTAATTAATTGTATTTCTATATTTAATTGGGAAGTTTAACAAAAAGTCAAACTTTAATCCCTGACTGGCGTAAACTGGTCTTATAAGAGCCAAATAGGGTCAAAATGGGGGTGAAAACGGGATTTTCAAGATCCGAGAGTAGAATTACATAGTTTTGAGATACAAATACTACTAATCAGCACTATTTTTTAGTCTTTATTGGAAAGTTTGACCAAAATCAAACTTTCAGCCCCGATTGGGCTGAACTAGGCCTTATAAGACTGAATTGGGCCCATACAGGAGAAAACGTGAGTTTAAGTGTCGGGAGCAGTTTTACATAGTTCCTATACACAATTACTACTACTAAACTTATTTCTAGTCTTAATTAAGAAGTTTGACCAAAGTCAAACTTTCAGCCCCGATTGACCTGAACCACGACTTTATAAGCTGAATAGGGTCAAAATGGGTGAAAACGGGATTTTCAAGAGCCGGGAGTAGAATTATATAGTTTCTATATACAATTACAACTAATTAACATTATTTTCTAATCTTAGTTGGTAAGTTTTATCAAAAGTCAAACTTTCCACTCTGATTGGCTTGAATTATGCCTTATAACAGCCGAATTAGGCCCAAACGGTAAGAAAACATGGTTTTCAAGAGCCGACAGTAGTATTGCATAGTTTCTATGAACAAATAATACTAGTTAACCTTATTTTTTGTGTTAATTGGAAAGTTTGACCATAAATCAAACTTTCAGCCTCGATTGGCCTGAACTAGGCTTTATAAGAGCCGAATAGGCCCAAACGGTGAGAAAATATGGTTTTCAAGTGTCGAGAGTAGTATTACATAGTTTTATGTATAATATTACTATTAACCTAATTTCTTATGTTAATTGGGAGAGTTTAGCAATAGTCAAACTTTCAGCCACGGTCGCCCTGAGCTAGACCTTATTAGATCCAATTAGGCCCAAACAGGGTGAAAACGTGAGTTTCAAGAGCTGGGAGTAGTATTACATAGTTTCTATATACAATTGTACTAATTAATCTTATTTGCAGACTAGGTGGGAACTCTGATAAAAAAGTCAAACTTTCAGCCCCGATTGGCTTGATTAGGCCTTATAAGAGCCGAATTGGGCCGAAACGGTGAGAAAATAAGGTTTTCAAGAGTCAAGAGTAGTATCACATAGTTTCTATAAGCAAATAGTACTAATAAACTTTATTTCTTAGGTTAATTACGAAGTTTAATGAATAGTCAAACTTTTCAACCCCGATTGTACTGAAGTAGGCCTTATAAAGTCAAATTGGGCCCAAACAGGGAGAAAACGTGAGTTTCAAAGAGCCGAGAGTAGTATTATATAGTTTCTATGTACAATTGTAAATAATTAATCTTATTTTAAGACTTAATTGGGAAGTTTAACGAAAAGTCAAATTTTTCAGCCCAATGGGTCTGAACTAGAATTTATAAGAGCCGAATATGGCCACGACGAGGAGAAACGTGATTTTCGAGATCCGAGAGTAGTATTACATAGTTTCTATGTACAAGTACTACTAATTAATCTTATTTCTAATGATATTTGAGAAGTTTGACCAAAAGTCAAACTTTCAACCCCAACTGGCATTATGCCTTAAAAGAGCCGAATTGGGCCCAAACAGAGAGAACATGCCATTCAAGAGCTGGGATTAAAATTTACAAAGTTTCGATGTACAATTATACAACTAATTATACTTATTTAAAGTCATAATTGAGAAGTTTGACCGTAAGTCAAACTTTCAGCCCTGATTGGCCTGAATTAGGGCTCATAAGTGTCAAATTGGCTCAAACCAAAATAGGGTTTTCAAGAGCCTGGAGAAGAACTACATAGTTTTTATGTATAATTACAACTAATTAACCTTATTTCTATTTTTAGTTGGGAAGTTTGACCAAATTCAAACTTTCAGCCCCGATTGGCCTGAACGGGCTTATAAGAGCCAAATTGGACCAAACTTTTAGCAAATATGGTTTTCAAGAGTTGAAAGTAGTATTACATAGTTTATAAATAAATAATACTAATTTACTTTATTTCTTAGGTTAATTAAGAAGTTTGACAAATACACAACTTTCAGCACCGATTGGCCTGAAGTAGGCCTTATAAGAATTGAATTGGGCACAAACAGGGAGAAAACGTAAGTTTCAAGAGCTGGGAGTAGTATTACATAGTTTCTATGTACAATTACTACTAATTAATTTTATTCATAGTTTCAATTTGAAAGTTTGACCGAAGCCTAACTTTAACCCCGGTTGGCCAAAACTAGGCCTTATAAGAGCCGAATAGGGCCAAACGGTGAGAAAACGTGGTTTTCAAGAGCTGGGAGTAGTATTATATAGTTTATATGTAAAAATATTACTAATTAACTATATTTTTTGTGTCAATTAGAATGTTTGACTAATAATCAAGCTTTCACAGCCCCGATTGGGCTGAACAAGAACTAAGTAGAGCCGAATAGGAAAAAATCGAGGAGAAAACGTGATTTTCAAGAGTCGCAGCGTATTATATGGTTTATCTATACAATTACTGCAAATTAACCTTATTTCTAGTCTTAATTAGGAAGTTTGGACAAAACTTAAACTTTCAAGTCTGATTGGCCTGAATAGGGCCCAAACGGTGAGAAAACATAGGCTTTAGAGATAGGAGTAGCATTACATAGTTTTCTATAGGATCTAAAAATATGACAACACAACACTAGAGGGGGTGATAATTTTTTTAAAAATCTAGACAAGAACTAGGTCTTATTAGAGCCGAGTTGGTTTCTAAAAGTGAGGAAAACGTGCTTTTCAAGAGCCGGTTGTGGGAATACATAATTTCTAAGTACAATTACAACTAATAAACCTCATATCAAGTCTTAATTAAGAAATTTGATTAAAGGTCAAGCTTTCAACCCCGAATGCCTCAACTTGGACTTATAAGAGCCGAATAGGGTCAAAACGAGGAGAAAACAGGTTTTTCAAAAGCTGGGAGTAGAATTACATAGTTTCTATGTACAATTAAATCTATAATCTTATTTCAAGTCTTAATTGGGAAATTTGATGAAAGTCGAACCTTCAGCCTCGATTGGGATGAACTAGGACTTATTATAGCCGAATAGGGTCAAAACGGGGTTTTCAAGATCCAGGAGTAAAATTACATAGCTTCTATGTACAATTAAAGCAAATTTCCTTATTTCTTGTCTTAATTGGGAAACTTATCAAAATCCAACTTTTCAGCCTCGATTGGCTTGAACTAAGCTTTATAAGAGCGAATTAGGTCCAAACTGTTAAAAAATGTTGTTTTCAGGGCCGGGCGTAGTATTACATAAATTCTATGAACAAATAATACTAATAAATCTTATTTTTTTGTTATTAGGAAGTTTGACCAATAATCAAACTTTCAGCCCCTACTGCCCTGAACTAGGCCTTATTTGAACCGAATTGGGCCCAAAAGTGAGAATATATAGGTTTCAAGAGTCGGGAGTAGTATTACATAGTTTCTATGTTATAATTACAACATTAACCTTATTTCAAGTCTTAATTGGAAATTTGTCTAAAAGTCAAACTTTCAGCCTTGGCCTAGAACTAGGACTTATAAGAGCCAAGTAGGACCATAGGACCATGTAAGGGGAAAACATGATTTTCAAGAGCCGTGAGTAGTATTACGTAGTTATGTACAACTACTACTTAATTAACCTTATTTCTTTCTATATTTAAGAAGTTTGACCAAAAGCCAAAATTTTAGCCCTGATTGACCTGAAATGGGCCTTATGAGAGTCCAATAGCGCCCAAACTATGAGAAGACGTGGTTTTCAAGTACCGGGATGCTACTATTTAATCCTAATTCTTTTGTAATTGGGAATTTGACTAATAGTTAAACTTTCAGCCCCTTTGGCCTGATTTAGCCTTAAAGGAGTCGACTTGGGCCCAAAAAGGGAGAAAACGTGAGTTTCAAATCTGAGAGTTGTATTACATAGTTTTATTTACAAATTACTAATTAACCTTATTTTTAATCTTAATTGGGAAGTTTTACAGAAGTCATACTTTCAGCCCTGATTAGCCAGATCTAGGCCTTTATAAGAGTAGACTAGGGCCTAAATAGTGAGAAAATATGTTTTTTCAAGAGCCAAAAATAGAATTACATAGTTCTATGCACAATTTCAACTAATTAACATAATTTCAAGTCTTAATGGGGGATTGACCAAAAGTCAATTTTAAGCCCCGAGTGGCTTGAATTAGGCCTTATAAGAGCCGAATAGGGCCCAAACAGTGAGAAAATGAGCTTTTTAAGAGTCAGAATTGAATTACATAGTTTCTATGAAAAATAATACTAAAACCTTATTTCTTAGATTAATTAGAAATTTTGAGTAATAGTCAAATTTTCAGCTCCGTTTGGCCTGAACTAGGCCTTATAAGAGCCGAATTGGGCCCAAACGGTAAGAAAATATGGTTTTCATCGGCGTAGTATTACATAGATTATATGAACAAATATACTAATAAATCTTATTTCTTCTGTTATTTGGGAAGTTTGACAAATAGTCAAACTTTATCCCACTGCCCTGAATTAGGGCTTATAAGAGCCGAATTAGGCCCAAAAGGGAGAAAACGTGAGTTTCAAGAGTCGGAAGTAGTATTACAAAATTTCTATGTACAATTAAAACTAATTAACCTTATTTCAAATCTTAATTGAAAAGTGTGACCAAAAGTCAAACTTCAACTCAATTGGCCTGAATTAGGACTTATAAAAGCAGATATATAACGAGGAGACAACGTGATTTTCAAGAACCGAGAGTTGTATTACATTATTTTATGTACAAATACTAATAATTAACCTTATTTCTAGTTTATATTTGGGAAGTTTGACTGAAAGCCAGCCCCGATTGGCCTGAACTAAGCCTTATGAGAGTTGAATAGGGCCAAACGCGAAAAAAAAACGTGGTTTTCAAGTACCGAGAGTAGAATTACTTAGTTTTTTATATACAAATACTACTAATTAACCTTATCATGTTTTAATTGGGAGGTTTGACCAAAAATCAACTTTCAGCCCCGCTTGGCCAGAATAATGCCTTAAAAGAACCGAATTGAGCCCAACCAACAAGAATACATGAGTTTCAAGATCCGAGAGTAGTATTACAAGTTTTATTTACAAATACTACTAATTAACCTTATTCTAGCCTTAATTGGGAAGTTTGACCAGAAGATAAACTTTCAGCCCCGATTGGCCTGAACAAGGCCTTATACGAGCGAATAAGGCCCAAACAGGGAGAAAATGTGCTTTTCAAGAGCTGAAAGTAGATACAAAGTTTCTATGCACAATAGCTTCTAGAAAATATTTTTCAAGAGCCGGCAGTAGAATTACATAGTTTTCTATGCACAATAAAACTAATTAACCTTATTACAAGTCTTAATTAGGAAGCTTGATCAAAAGTCAAACTTTCAAGCCCCGAGTGGCTTGAATTAGGCCTTATAAGATCCGAATTGGGCCCAAACTTTGAGAAATATGCTTTTTAAGATTCGAGAGCTTTACATTATTTATATGAATAAATAATATTATACACCTTATTTCTTATATATTGAGAAGTTTGACACATAGTCAAACTTTTAGCCCCGTTTTGCCTGAGCTAGACGTTATAAGAGCCGAATTGGGCCAATCGGTTAGAAAATATGCTTTTTAAGAGCCAGGAGTAGAATTATATTTTTTTTATATACATTACTAATTAACCAAATTTCAAGACTTAATTGGGAAGTTTTGACCAAAAGTCTAATTTTTAACCCTGATTAGCTTGAATTAGGTCTTATAAGAGCCGAATTGGGCCCCATCAGTAAGAAAATGTTATTTTCAAGTGCCGAGAGTAGTATTACATAGATTCTCTATGAACATAATACTAATAAACCATATTTTTTTAGCTTAGTAGGGAAGTTTGATCAATAGTCAAACTTCATCCTCGTTTGGCCTGAATTAGCCTTATAAGAGCCTAATTGGTCCCAAAAAGACAGAAAACGTGAGTTTCCAGGAGCCGGGAGTAGTATTTACATAGTTTCTATATACAGTTACTACTAAATAACCTTATTTGAAGTCTTAATTGGTAAGTTTTAACCAAAAGTCTAACTTTTAGCCCGATTGGGCTAAACTAGGCTTTATAAGAGCCGAGTAGGGCCCTAACGGCGAGAAAAACTTTTTGTTTTTAAGAGCCGAGAGTAGTATTACAAAGTTTCTATGTATAAGATTTCCATTAACCTTATTTCTACTATATTTGGGAAGTTTCAGCAAAAGTCAAACTTTCAGCCACGATTAGCCTAGTGTAACCGTAAGAGAGCCGACTAGGGCCTCAAACGATAAGAAAACGAGGATTTCAAGTGCCAGGAGTAGAATTACATTGTTTTTTTTGTATAAATACTACAATTAACCTTAATTCTTGTGTTAATTGGAAAGTCAAAATTTCATCCCTGTTTTGCCTGAATTAGGCCTTAGAAGAGCCGAATTAGGCACAAACAGGGAGAAAACATGAGTTTCAAGAGCCTGGAGAAGTGTTACGTAGTTTTTTATGTACAAATATGACTAATTAACCTTAATTCTAGTCTTATTGAGAAGTTTCACAGATGTCAAACTTACAGCTACGATTGGCCTAATTAGACCTTATAAGAACCGAATAGGGCCCAAACAGTAAGAAAATGTGCTTTTCAGGAGCAGAGAGTCAAATTACATAGTTTTTATGTATATCACTACTAGTTAACCTTATTTATAGTCTTAATTGGGAAGTTTAAAAATAGTCTAACTTTCAGTCCTGATTGGCCAAAACTAGGCCTTATATAAGAGTTTAATAAGGCCCAAACAGTCAGAAAATGTTATTTTCAAGAGCTGAGAGTAGTATTATATAGTTTCTAGTTATATTTGGGAAGTTTAAGTAAAAATCAAACTTTCTGCCCTAATTGGCCTGATCTAGACCTTATAAGAGCGGAATATAGCCCAAACGGTGAGAAAAAGTGGTTTTTCAAGTACCGGGAGTAGAATTATAAGTTTTTTATACAAATCCACTAATTAACCTTAATTCTTGTGTTAATTGGAAAGTTTAACAATAGTCAAAAATTTAGCCCCGTTTGGCCTGATTTAGGTCTTAAAAGAGCCGAATTAGACCCAAACAGGGAGAAAACGAGAGTTTCAAGTGCCGGGAGTAGTATTACATAGTTTTTATGTACAAAATACTACTAATAAACATTATTTTCTATTCTTAATTAAGAAATTTGATTAGAAGTCAAACTTTCAGCCCATTGGCCTAAACTAGGCCTTTTAAGCGTCGAATTGGACCAGAAGAGGGAGAAAACGTGCTTTTTAAGAGCCCGGTGTAGAATTACATAGTTTATATGTACAATTATAACTATTAACCTTATTTAAAGTCTTCATTGAATAGTTTGACCAAATGTCAAAATTTCAACCCCGTTTTCTGCACTAGGCCCTAAAAAAGCCGAATTGGGCCCAAACACAGAGGAATATGAGTTTCAAGAGTCATGAGTTGTATTACATAGTTTTATATACAAATACTACTTATTAATCTTATTTTTATTCTTAATTAAGAAGTTTGACCAGAAGTCAAACTTTCAGCCCAGATTGGCCTGAACAGGCTGTATAAGGGCCTAATTGGGCCCAAACAGCGAGAAAACATGCCTTTCAAGAGCTGGTAATAGATTACATAGTTTTAATGTACAAATACATTAATTAACATTATTCAAGTCTTAATTGAGAAGTTTGATAAAAGTCAAACTTTTAGACCCGATTGACCTTAATTATAAAAGCCGGGACTAATTACATAGTTTCTATGTAGTAAAATAGGCGCGTTTTTCAAAAGCCGGGACTAGAATTACATAGGTTCTATGTACAATTACTAATAATTAACCTTATTTCAAGTCTTAATGGGAAGTTGACGAAAAGTTAAAGCTTCAGCCTTGATTGGCCTTAACTAGGACTTATAAGAGTCAAACCGGGTCAAAACGGGAGAAACAGGGTTTTCAAGAGCCGGGAGTAGCATTACATAATTTCTATGTACAATCACAATAATTTACCCTTATTTCAGGTCTTAATTGGAAAGTTTGACCAAAAGTCAAACTTTCATCCCCAATTGGCTGAAGTAAGCTTTATAAGAGCCAAATAATTGGGCCCAACCGAAAAAAAACATGGTTTTCAAGAGTCGGGCATAGTATTACATAGATTCTATGACAAAGAATACTAATAAATCTTATTTCTTAGGTTAATTGTGAAGTTTAACTAATAGTCAAATTTCAACCCCAACTACCCTAAACTAGGTCTTATAAGAGCCAAATTTTGCCCAAAGGGAGAAAACGTGAGTTTTAAGCTCCGAGAGTAATATTACATAGTTTATGTGACAATTATAACTAATTATCCTTATTTCAAGTCTTAATTAGTATATTTACCAAAAGTCAAATTTGCAGCCTTGATTGGCCTCTGCCCTGAACAAGTCCTTATAAGAGTCGAATTGGGTCAAATAAGAGAAAACGTGGTTTCCAAGAGCCGGGAGTAGTATTGCATAGTTTTTATGTACAATTAACATTATTTCTTATGTTAATTAGGAAGGCTGACCAATAGTCAAAGTTTCAGCCCTCGATAGCCCTGAACTGGGCCTTATATAAGAGCCGAAACTGGGCCCAAACGATGAGATAACATGGTTTTCAAGATCCTAGAGTAGTATTACATAGTTTTTATGTACAAATACAACTAATTAATCTTATTTTTTGTGTTAATTGGAAAGTTTGACCAATAATCAAATTGTCAGCCTCATTGGCATGAACTAGACCTCATAAAGCCGAGTTGGACAAAAAAGGACGAAAACGTGAATTCCCAGAGACGAAGAGTAGTATTACATAGTTTCTATATATAATTACTACTAATTAGCCTTAATTCTAGTATTAAGTGAGAAGTTTGACCAGAAGTCAAACTTTCAAGCCCGATTGGCCTGAGAGCGGGCCTTATGAGAGCCGAATAGGGTCCAAATGGTTAGAAAACGTGATTTTTAAGGGCCGGGAATAGTATTACATAGTTTCTATGTACAAATTCTACTAATTAATCTTATTTCTTTGTTACTGGGAAGTCTGACCAATAATCAACTTTCAGGCCCGATTGGCTTGAATAAGGGACTATAAAAACCGAATATGGCCAAAACGAAGAGAAAATAAGTTTTTTAAATCTACGAGTAGTATTACGTAGTTTCTAAGTACAATTACTATAATTTACTTATTTCTAATCTTAATTGGAAAGTTTAACCAAAACTCAAATTTTCAGGCCCGATTGGCCTAAACTGGGCTTATGAGAGAAAATATGGCCCAAACGGTGAGAAAACGTGGTTTTCAAGAGCCAGGAGTAGCGTTACATAGTTTCTATGTATAAATACTACTATTTACCCTTAGTTCTTGTATTAATTGAATGTTATGACCAATAGTCCTACTTCAGCCCCGATTGGCCTTCTAGGCCTTATATGGCCGAATAGGGCAAAAATAAGGAGAAAACTTGGTTTTCAATAGCAAAGAGTAGTATTACAAAGTTTCTCTATATACAATTATTACTCATTAACTTTACTTCCAATCTTATTGTGAAGTTTGAACAAAAGTCAAACTTTCAGCCCCGATTAGTGTGAATTATACTTTATAAGAGCAAAATTTAGCCCAAACAGAGAGAAAATGTGATTTTCAAGAGCCACGAGTAAAATTACATTGTTTCTATATACAATTACAACAAATTAACCTTATTTCAAATCTTAATTAGGAAGTTTGAGCAAAAGTCAAATTATTAGCCCCGATTAGCCTGAATTAGGACTTACAACAGCCGAATAGGGCCATAAAGGGGTGAAAACATAATTTTTCATAGCTGGGAATCGTATTGCATAGTTTTTATAGACAAATACTATTTATTAACCTTATTTCTAGTCTTAATGAGAAAATTGGACCAAAAGTCAAACTTTTCAGCCCGATTAGACGGAACTAGGCTCATAAGAGCTAAATTGGGCTAAATTGGAAGAAAACCTGAGTCTCAAGAGTCAAGAGTAATATTACAAAGTTTTTATAAACAATTACTACTAATTAACCTTATTTATTTTGTTATTAGAAGTTTGACCACTAGTCAAACTTTCAATACCTATTGGCATTAACTAGCCTCACAGAGCCGAATTTGCCCAAACAGGGAGAAACATGAGTTTCGAGAGACGGGAGTGGTATTACATAGTTTCTATATAAAATTACTACTTATTAATCTTATTTCTAGTCTTAACTGAGAAATTTGACCAAAACCCAAACTTTCAGGCCCGATTGGCCGCCAGGCCTTATGAGAGCCCAATAAGGCCTAAACTGTTAGAAAACATGGTTTTCATGAGTCAGGAGTAGTATTACATAGTTTCTATGTACAAATACTACTAACTAACCTTATTTCTTGTGCTAAGTGAGAAGTTTGACTAATAATTAAACTTTTAGTCCCGATGAGCCTGAACAAGGGCTTATGAGAGCCGAATAGGACAACGAGGAGAAATGTGGCTTTCAAGAGCCGGGAGCAGTGT